>JAWZYV010013473.1:0-125171 GCA_038373885.1 Cheiracanthium punctorium
TTCTCCACATAAAGCGAATTACGTGGTTTATTTTAATTTATAAATTTAAAATTTTAACATGGTCTATTTTAATTTTTAAATTTAACCACGATATATCGAATTTCAACATACATTATTTTAATTTGTGAAACTGACAAAACTGAAAATTTGTTGCGGCGAGACAGGGTTTTCTAGACAAATAATTTTAAAATTTACTGCAAATATTATATTCAGTTATTTGCAAATGTTTTGTTTATTGCCCTATTACGTACATTTCAACATAAAGTCTAAGTTAGTCTTCTTTTGGAGAGATACAGCATTACATAAGACAATATGGTAACATGGCTGCCCAATCATTGAAAAATAGTTATTTAGAAGTGTAACTGATGGTTAAATACAAATGAAATATAATGTTTATTTAAACGTTATTTTAAAACTATGTCAGCTTTTCAGCTTTGAGATATATTTATAATGCTTTTTAATAAATGCATAAAGCAAATGTATATGGCAAATTTTGCACGGAAGCCATGTATGAATTAAGAATGTTTTTAAAGGTTTAAATTAAATAAAGAATATTTTTAAAAACCTAATGGCTAATTTATACAAGTTAGTGAAAAAAAAAACACTCCACAAATAAAATTTAACGCTTTACGTCCATAATGTAGAATTCACCTGTCAACAAACCGCTTGAAAAATGGTGAAAAAGACTATAAGAATAAATTAGAAATTAATAAATTAATAAAATAAATAAATAAATAATAAAACTGTCTCTTTTATTGATTTCTTGAAAATTAAATTGTCTAAGTGAAATGTAAGTGAAAAACTACGAGTGTTATACATTAATGTAAATTCATTTAATAAAGATGGAAAATTGCTTTCAGTAAAAAACTTATTTATTTTACTTCATAAAAACGTTTTTGTTTATTCTGACATGTAAGTTTAATGAAAATAATCTACATATTTCTCTCTGAAAAATATAAACTACTATTAATAGGCAAATATAATTTTAACTCCATTCAGCGGCTCCTAGAAGTTTATAGAAATGAACCATGTACTTTGTATATTCTTTAAATAACCTCAAATGATCCCCTAGAGAGAAAAAAAAAGAAAAGTTACTTTTTAAGAAAATAAACTGTAAACATTGTGTTACCAAGTCACATATAAAAATGAACAAAAATGTAAGGAATTTTTTAATTAAAAAATAATGAGGTTTCAGTAAATTTCCCAGAAGAAGGAACTGGAAGGATTTTATATGAAGCCTTGTGTAATTCATTCCTGTAAACTATTTCGAAAAACATCACATAAAAAGTCTGTCGCAGCAATCTCAAATAAAACAAAGCCAGCATTTTTTTTCGATTACGCATGGCTTAATTGACTAAAGCCACAAATGCATTGTCCCATATCATGGAAGCTTGCAAGCAATTTTTTCATGCGTTCAATTCTTATAAAAACGTTTAGAGGCTTTTCTTTGAATGTATTCAAAACTTTGTAATACGAGGGTATTTCTTACAAACAATTATATGTGCATTCGAAAAAAAAGTGTTTTTTGTATTTTTTTGTTCTTTGCAAACTTTTTAAGGAGTAACAAGACAGCAGAACAATGACTTTCACTTTCAAATTATCTGCATAATGTTATCCCATTTCAACAAATTGTAATATCAAGGAGGAATATTTTTTTGAAAAGTATTTTGTAGAATTTCTTTATCATAACTATGCAAGAAATTGTATTAGCGAAACTATTAAGAGAATTAAAGTTTTTCGAATGGCTTCAGTTGAGTATCGTCCTTTATCAGAACGTAAAAAATGAGGTCTTTTTCTACTTGGATTTTAAAAAACAGTATCCTAAAAAATTCAAAAAACACTTTTTAATAATTAAAAAGAGCAATTCACTGAAATTTTGTGCTACAAGATATGTAATGTACGCTATGGTAAGACATTTATTCGCACTCTTTAATTTATCAAGTGAAGTTTTACTAAGATTATCGCTAATTTGAAAACACAAAAAGTAATTAAGATAGTTAAATTTATGGAATATATTTAAAAGTTTTTGAAAAAATATTCACTCCTACAGTACAAACTCATTCAAAAGACATTCCAAAAACCTTCAACCTGAGTAATCCACACATTCAGGATTTAGGTGCTGCATACGTCAGTATGTCCGGGCAAAACACGTAAAATGGTAGCGTTAATGGAGATCCGTTTGGAACGTTCAAAACACGTTGTATAGCAAGTACAATAAAACAAATTATGCAACTGGATTTTAGTTTCTCGATTGCAGTTTGATTATTATTTTTTTTTTTACTCAAATTACCGGATAATGGGATAGCCTTGTTTATTATAGTTTTTAGTAACCCACTATGCTATTTAGCGAATTCATATTTACTCTGTATTGATTGCTGATCAATGAAATCAATACTAATGGGCAATTAGCGTAAATAATCGCCTTTATTTACTTAATATGTTTTTCATCACTCGTTTGTTAAATATGATAAGCATTTTAGGTACACCCACTCAAAAATGTATTCGATCAAGACATGAATTTCTTATATTAGTAATTTTCTAAGCAACTTATTACTTTTTCTAAGAAATAACAAACATACAAAAACAAAACAAAAAAGCATCAAAATAAATACTGTTTGTAATGTACAGGGTGCCCAAAAAAGGTGGAAATTCACTTTAAACCTTTGAGGCGCAACCCTTTCCCAATGCTGAAAAAAGGGCAGCCGTTGCCATCACTCGACTTAACTACCAGCAAGATGGCGGACGATCGAAACGTTCGGCACAGCCAGCTGTCGTCAAAAAAGGGTCTCTAGATCTGTGGCACGAGATGAACGTTTCGATCGTCCGCTATCTTGCTGGTAGTTAAGTCAAGCGATGCCCTTTTTTCAGCATTGGGCAATCTATCCAGCTGTTCTCACATTCTTCCATTTTTCAGCAGATGTCAGTGGTATAATGGTGACCGTTTTTTACGGGAAATGGCGTGCTAAAATGCAAAGGATTCTCGTGGAGCTATGTCACCCGCAACTATTTTTATAAAAATCAAATCTATTCTTCGTGACTGGCAACAGTCAAAACGTCATAGTTTGGTGTTCCCAGAGCGGGAACACTGCGCTTTAAAGGGTTAATTCTTTATTAGAGATAAGGGGCAATGTCGATCGAAATAAACCTTTAAAATAAGGTAGGAAAAAAGTCCAAATTAAAAGAAATTGTCTTGTTAATTGTTAAAAATTTACGTTTTTCAAATTTGTATACGACCATCGTACAAAAGTACCCCAATTATTAGAATGTGTCCCCTTCGCTAATGCCGTGATGGACAAATTTTGAAAAATTATATCCCATAAAGTGTCAGGGATATGAAGTTGACTTAAGCCACTTTTCAATGGCTCTAGAATTGAAAAGATGACGTTAGATCCTCGCGTTTCAGGGGTCGTACGAAAAATAAGGAAATAATAATATTTTTTTGGACTCAGGCTATAAATTTTACACTCAAATTCATCTATAGTCCCTGAACAAATGTGTTTTAAGATACTTCCGAGGAATTTTATGTTGAAAGCTTGAAATTTTGTGCATCAACTCATTAGTGTATGGGATTCATTCTACTAATTGCAAATTTTTGTATGGGGGTTGTATGAAAAGCTAAATGTGTAAATTCTTTTAATTAACCAGAAGAATTTTTCTTAACGTAGTCATTTTTTATTCCTTATTTTGAACTTTTTTTTTCAATTTACATTGTCCACTTGGGGGATACCGGCTTTTACCATCACTCCCCCTCCGCCAAATCTGGCATTCTCCAACAGGGGTGTTTCTGGCGCCACGTTCTCTCCAGATGAAAGTACGCCTATTATCAGGATGAACAGAAAAGCAGGACTCGTCAGAGAAAACAATATTGCGCCATTCGTTTCCTGTCCAACGGACATGCTCTATTTCCCACGCGCTGCGGGCCCTACGGTGGCTTGCTGTTAACCTAACACATACCATTGGTCGGCGAGCATACAGAGTTGCAGCGTGAAGTCAGTTTCGAACAGTTTGAGTTCAAGCTCTTGTGCCAGTTGTCGAATGAGTTGTTGTTGAAGAAGAGTGACATTCATTTTTCGGTGTCTCCGAGCCGTCAACGTTAAATATAGATCTCGATTGGCCGTTGTCTATATGAAACGGTTTCATATCCAAGGGCTTATGCTACTTCGACTTGCGTTTGGCCCCTTCTAATCGACCCACAACTCCCCAAGCTTGACACACTTATCAAAGCACACACTCATCAATACAAAGCACTTACAGAATGTCGATCATTCATTTCCACTTCATCTTTCATTAAGTTGAAGGAAAAATATCAATCGCTGCTACACGGTAAAAAAAATTCGGAAACGTTACCCCAAAAATTGGGGCAGCTCTTGTAGTTTAAAATTGCGGAAACGTTTCCGAACCATGCGGGTAAAGTATTTAGAAACGTTTCTGCATATGTCGGAAACATATTTACCTATTTTCCTGCATTTTAGGTAAGGTTTCTGGAAAAGATGGGTAACGTTTCTGTATATTTTGGTAAAACATTGAGTAACCTCTCCGTGTATTTCGGAAAGGTTTCCGAATTAACGAGTAAACTTTCCGGGTTTTTCAGAAAAAAGTAACACGCACTAGATGAAGCGTTGCGAGTATCTTAAACTAGATGGCAGCACCAAACTCTGTCGGAAGGAGCGATGACACTAGCGACCAGAATCGAACGCTGGACCTACGCATTCGGAAGAAAGCACGGTACCATGATGCTGCGGTTTTCTTGCTGAATTTTGCTTTAAAAGTAAACTGACTGCTGCAAAAGTTATTTGTGGTACGGCTTGTTTTGGAAACGTAAAAGTTTTTTGAAGTATTTTATAAATGGAAAGAAAATACCATAATTAATAAATATAAATTAAAAATCTTAAATCTTTTTTCTTCCACATAAATTATTTTCAGGAGATAATGTGCTGTTTTATTTAAGTATTCATCCGTTTTATTTAAGTATTCATCAGGCGACGTCACCTGGTGACTGGTCACAAATAAACTTCACAGTGAAGTTACATCACTCACAAGTTACCAGACCCTTATTATCGCATGGGCAAACCAGGACTTTGCCCAGGGCCCCCAGTTTCAAATGTTCTTCTGAAATACTCTTTTATATGTCAAAATATTATGAAAAAGAAAAGAAATTTTATAGATGGGTGCCCCCAAATTCATCAATGCCCGGGCCCCTGTTGGTCATAATCGGGCTGTGCAAGAAGTTAAAATGTGACAGTCCTGTGACAATTGTGACCCTCTTTGACGTCACAGCGACTCTTTTGTGACCATCTGTGCTATTAGGGAAGATGCGTTCACTGTTATCCCTCTGTCTCTGTTATCCCTCTGTCTGTCTCGCGCATGCGCGAGAAGCCCCAAATAAAGATTTCCTTTCGCCCGTAAATACTTTACCCCGAAATATGGGTTATGTTTCCGAAATCGTGGCTTCGAGTAGAGCATCGGTAGGTTATGTTATACTTTCGGAAATCTTTCTGCTGTAAGTATGTAACGTTTCCGAATTTTTTTACTGTGTACTAAAGCGTCGTTTTTGACGTCAAACTAAAAAATTGCATACTCCAAAGTCTGAAAATGGGAAGAATTTGTATTTTTGACTGTCCTCTTCCGTTTTCTTTTAAAAAAAATTCTGTTATACCGTTGTTTTATTTAAAACTTACAGTATCCTTTAATTGCTTCGAGCAGTGCATATTGAACGTCTTGAGAATGTGGAATGTACCTGAATTGTAAGAATAATCGCAAAGTACGTTTTCTGTACGCGTGATAGTCCAGCACAAAAAAATAGCATGTGCTGTTGAGAATCAAAATAGAATGTGTAGTTGATTATTCGATCGATTCATTAACAGAAAATTGGTGAATACTTTTTAGAGTTAACGTACGTGTTTTTTCAAAATCAATCTCTAAATGGAAAAATGTTAGTAATGTAACTACATATACATAAATAAGAGTAATAATTAAACTGCTTCTTTTTTTTTGGGGGGGGGGGTGGTAAATTTTAATTGAACTCAATTTTATACTTCCAACGCTCCCTAGAGAGGAAAGCCGCGGCGCTTACTTGTGACGTCACACCCAGTATATAAAGCAAAGCGTTTCCATAGAGCATTTCGACGTGACGTATTTGTGACGTCACGTGAGTGACAGCTTCGCGCATCGTTCTGCTATTTCTTTACATAAATGTATTATTTAGCGATCTCTGTAATCCGTATGAACTACGTGTAATCTGAAGAATGTTCATTGGGTTTTCGCATTGCGAACGCTCCCCTCTGTGAAGAATGTAAACAAACTGTAGCAAGCAACAGGCGTTGCAGTTTAGATAGTAATCCATGCAATTTAATATGTATCTTTATCCCCCCGTCCAAAAAAAAAATCACCCTCTCCATTTTTATTTAATTTTTTTTTTCACTGTGTATGAAAGAATGTATATTATTTATTTAGAAATATCGTAAAAATTTTAAAGCTGTAAGCAACTAATTAAACTCTAATTATATTTTGTATATTTTGTATTGCTGCAAAATTAGATATTGTTTCTAGATTAGGATTGTGATTTTTTTTTCATTGTAGTTTGATGCTTTTACTTGATAGGTTTATCCTTAGATTGACATGAATTTTAGTGCATGCTTTCTATGGATAACACTTTCTGGTGTGGTTTCTGTTGTTAAATGGGCATATAAAATTCATTAGAATAAATCAATAAGAAATATTAAAGAATTGGTTTGTTAATTCTTCTTTAAAGACATATTTTGATTAAAAAATGCATTTATACATTATTACAGAACTAGTTTTGTACCAGTGGTTGGTTTATTAAAAAATAAATAAATAAACAGGAAGTTTCTTATGTTGAAAAAGCCATGTGATGTGCTAATGTACAATTCCTTATTGTTGCTTACCCTTTAAAAAAAAAAAAAAAAAAAAAAAAAAAAAGAGAGAGAGAAGATACAATCTACTTTTTCAAAGTCACTAAATTTGGCTACCAGCCTTTTTATTCTTTTGCAGTATTCTAAATTAGGTATGCAGTGGAACTTCAATTTCTTGAATAAATATGTTTTTTCTATTAAACTGACACCCTCTTTTATTTCACCTTGTTGTCTTGATTTTCTCTGATGTTTCTTCGACTTCGTGAAATCCAGGTTATACTGTTGTTGTTCTTGTGTCCATGGACAGATGATTAAATGGTTACACTGTACTTCATTAAAATAATCTCTTATTCTTTTACCTAAAACTATTTCCACTCTGTCCTGTGTGAAACTGATCATGGGTGTAGCCAGCGAGGTGCAGCTGACCCCCCTAAAATGAGATAGTCATAGGATCTGATTAAGACAAACCGGGCATTCTCCGGTTGGACTCCATGTCCTGCCACCCCCCCCTAATGAAAATCCTGGCTACGTCCTTGGAACTGATATTAGGATTAGAAATGATTCTGAAGATTATTAGATTTTTGGTACTTGCGTATTATCCCGGCGGTCTTTTTGTCAAATGTGCTGGCAAACTGTACAATCAATCGTATTCGAAACCATTAATAATTTCATGCGTTCAGCATTTAACTTGGCGAAAAATCACTCGTCTTGTTTGACCCCTGGGATACTACGCAAGAACCAATTTTTCTTGATGAATACTCTTTTTATCTCCTTCTTAGATTCAAGAACCTAAATCATTTTATGCAGCCAAATATCGTCAAACATGATACTGTTTTTTTTTCGATTTTTTTGAAAAGAACTTCTAAATTAATTTAAATCGGCTGACTGACATCTCCAATTTTTTTTAAACATCTATCACTTGCTTGCATGTAGTTTGGTTACTGTGTAAATTATGTGAAAACATATTTTCAAGTAACACTGTAATTTATGATGGTGTTGAAAAAAATTCTCTTGCAATCACTATGGAAGAATGTAACTGTAAAAATTTATATACAACTCCTTTTATTATGATTGTTTTTTTTTATATCAAATCATTGAACTAATAAATCTGATATGGACACTACATGACTTCCTTGTACCCATGGGCGCCCATAAGGGGGACAAGGTAGGGCACTTGCCCCCCCCCTAGAAAATTCCTATGGGCGCCATGCTTGTACCTCTATTAAATCAGAACTATTTTCGGTGCACTTCATCTAAACTTATTTCGATTGAAAGAGACAAAATACTGCAATTCTAAAGTTTACCACCAAGCTGAGTTCAATTTAAAGATTTGTTTCACTTAATTGGGCAATATTTTGACAAAAGCCAACGAGCTTGAGATAGTTAGCGAGATTTCAGTTACAGCTGAAATAGTTATTCATCACAGATTTTTAATGAAATGAACGTATCTATAGACCCTTAATGTATTTTAAATCTTTTGGGTGACCCTGTAAATAAATTACTCAGTCGACAGCAATCAAAAGCACAGTTACATGTTACAATAGTTCTAAATACAAAATTTTAATATTCTATGGTTGCAAAATGCGTAAATATTTTTGGCGTTAAATTGGCAATATTTCAGGAAAATTTGGATGACAAATAGTGAGATTTTGTGCATGGACCAAACAATGACTGACTACAGACATAATATGTTGAAGATGTCCATAGACATTAATGTACTGAAATTCTGGTAGTTGCATATTATCTCGGTAGACATTCCCGCCAAATTTTTTTTTCGGAAAATGTGCTGGCAAACTGTTGCCAATCGTATTCAGAACCATCATCATTTCATGCAACCTGCATTTACCTAAGCAAAAAATCACTCGTCTTGGCAAACCGCTAGGATAACATGCAAGTACCAAAATTCTTTTGGGTGATCCTGTAAACTCTCCTGTAGATTGAAATTAAAAGTCTAGGTGTACAACTAGATGTTACAAAAATCTTATATATAAAATCTCAGCAATCTACGACTAATAGTTTTTGCGATACGCAAATGAAATATATACATACAAACACCAAAAGTTGCCAAGTTTGGTGACTCTTGATGCAGTTTTTGAGGGAGGTGGCTGATCGTCACCGGACCATTATCTAACCATATGGTAATGTTATTCTGCTTGAAATAGATGAATGTCTCTAAAACTGCCATTGATTGTAATGTGCTGGAATTTTTTTGAGTGCTCCAGTAGAATTGTGAATGATAAAGATACCATTTTTGATGGCAAGATTCATTTTGTAGTCCTTAACAACATATATCCCTTTTGATTCATTTGAAATAACTTAATATCTCTAAATTACACTTTAAGGAATTTCTGCCCATACAGCATAGTGTATGGATGTAGATGTTACAACAATCCTAAATATAGAATTTCAACATTGCACGACTTTGTTTTTGAGATATGCGAGTTACATACATACGCACGTACGTACAGACGCCAGGTCTGTACATACTGATCAAAATGGTCAAGCTGTCAGTCAGAGTGGTTGTTCATGAATTTATAGGAACATATATACATGCGCATAACGAGATGTCTCACAAAAACTCTTAAAAGTAAATTTAGAAGTAGTCAAAATCTGGATAGCGAATTTTTTTGCGATCACATACTTCTTTGTACATTATACAAGGAAGTAAAAATATTAATGCTTGTAAATTGTATAGACACGTACACACACCCACAGTGCCCCCAAAAAGTGATAAAATGCTTTAATTCTTTATCTATTAAAGATAATTTGGCAATGTGAATTGAAAAAAATGTTTAAAAAAAAAAATAAAAATCTGAAATTCTTCCAGATTTTATTTACGCACTTGGATATATAAAATCTGGATAAATTTCAGTTTCTCTTAATCTATTCAATCAATTCTGCCATATAGAGGATAATGATAACTGTAAGCGCTCATATAGACTCATGTTCGCATACTTTTGTTGCTGAAAATTGCATCCATTGCTGTTTAGCCCCTAGTGCATATTGGAAAATCTAAAGTATAAATTTCAGTTATGAAATTGCATCCTTGAACAGAATTCAATTCTATGTTAAAATTCCCTACTAATACAGTCTTACACATCCGAAAAACACTAAAAGTGATTACAGCAAGTCCAAAGAACATTGAAACTTTCGCCAAAAATATTGAAAATGTGCCATGAACCAAGAAACTTGAAAAGTGACCACTTCCCCTTTCACCGATACACTAGTCGTGGTTGAACCGAAAAACACAAAGTGATTACACCAAGCCCCAAGAACATTGAAAATTTTGCCAAGAATATTGAAAATGTGCCATAAACCAAGAAACTTGTAAAGTGTCTACTTGCCACACAAAAGTGACCACGCCGTGCTTGAAAGAAATAACACCAGAGTGCTAATAAGGTAAAAGAAAAGACTATGTTAAGAAAAAATTCCTCTTGTTAATTTTCAAAGAGTTAACACTTTTTAAATTTGCGTACAACTACCATACAAAAAAAAATTCCCAATGAGTAAAATGTATCCCATGCACAAATGAGATGATGTACAAAATTTCAGCCTTTCATCAAACCCTTTAAGAGGTATCTATAAACAAAGATGATTGGGGTCTCTATACTTGAATTTCAATGTAAAAAATTCTTTCAAAATATCTGTATGACCCTTAAAATGTGATTTTTTCCCCTTCAAGAGCTACTGAAAAGTGGTTTAAGTCACTACGATTATCTTCATAACTTTGACACTTTTCAGGATATAATTCTCAAATTTTGTACATCACCTCATTAGCATATGGAGCACATTTTACTGATTGGAGATATTTTTGCACATGGGTTATATACAAAAAGTGTAACTTTTTGGAAATTAATGAAAGAAATTTTTGAATGAGAAAACATGTAATTGCTCAAGGCTTAATTCTAGCAAAAAAAAAAAGGTGCCAGAGCCTTAATATTCTTATATTCATACTCAGTAGTGCACGGTGAAACCCTGTAATATGGGGTTGGTGGCACATTTATTTAAAATAACGATAATTTAAAGATTTTCCCATATAATAATTATTTCAAAGAACAGTGATATGAATTAAATTATCGGAAATTAGCAGGAAAAAATAAACATTATACAGAAAACATCCAAAATCTGGTGATCTCAGGACTCTTAAATCTGTTTGAGGTGAAGAGAGTCTGATTTGTCTGCCTGCTAAAATCAGCTTGTCATTGAAAAGGCGAAAATTTTTGAACTAATGTACAAGTGTTGGGTTTCGGAGCACAGTATTCATGAGCTTTGCTGGGTTTTGCCAAATATGTAAAAATTCACCTAGAAAAAGAAGTACAGCAGCGGAGTTCCAGTGAGCTCCTATTCAAATTAAGTCCTGAATTCTGCTCTATCCAAGCAATGCAATGCCGATAATTTTTCGGAAAGCCTATTATGTAAATAAAATCATTTTATATGTAGTATGTGTTTGTAAGTTTATGTTAAAAATTTTAAATGAATAATTAACTAATAATCAAATCAATTTTATTAATTCTATGAAATATCCAATTTTGTAATTTCTTTCCCACTTTGGGACGTAGCAACAGGTACACGCTCTCTTCGAGTTTAAGTATTGTTCACCGCATATAAAAATCAGCAGCTTATTAAATTTAATTCAGCTAAGAACAGACAATTTTATTAAGCAACCGGTACTTAAGTGAAATTAGCAAACATTCAGTTTAATTTCAAATGAGGACTGTTTAACTTGATATTGATTGACACTGAAGGTTATGTTCAAATTAATAAAATTCTGAACTTCTAAAACCATTATAGCACACACAGTTTCACATATACATAAAGCACTGGTTTTTCGGCAAAGGTAATAACGTCTACCATTTTTACCGAGTGTGGTTCAATTATTTCTGGTCCACGATTGTGGGCGTGGGTTCGAATCCCATTTCTGAAATGTAACAACAACAAGATCCAAAACGAACTTTTATTCCTTTAACACAGCCGTAGAAAAATATATCGAGAACTAACTTAATTTTATTACAATTTTGAATAATAGTCATATGTGTTGCCAAACTTAAAGACTCGTGATAATCTAGTGATTCCGTGTTTCCTGTTTCCTTACATAAAATAGAAAAATGGGTTTTGATTTGAAGTTATTATTTCAGTTTTAGATTTTGATTTAGATTCTAATTCTAAGCAAAACTTATTGTATATGGAGAATAGGCTCTGTTCTAAAATATAAGTGAAGCAAAGTAAAATTTAAATTCAATTTTCATTTTTGGTTTAGATGTTAAGTATTATTTTAGCTTTTGATTTCTGTTCTGAGTCTAGCTTGAAACAAAATTCAAAAATGTAATTGTAGGATTATTTAGTACAGTTTTATGAGTTAACATTGTGAAACAGAAATGTTTTCCAACGTATAATAAAAATGCAGAAGCTTCATGTAACATAATGGAATTATCATAAATTTACACTTTGCACACATGTTTACTGTCAATTTAAATAATTATACAGACATTATTAGTACATTGTAAGTACAGATTACATTAATTGGTCTACGTCTTTAATTTAGTTGATTTATTGGACTATTTTTTAATCCCATATTCATACGTATTAGATTAATTGCATGTACAAATGTGTTATGCGATGCATATGTTACGCTTTCTTTATTAATCGGACAACTGGTCTTATTTTACAGTCATTTACATATTTAAAAGAATACCATGATAAACAATAACAAGCAGTACATTTTATTGTCTATAAAAGAAAAAAAAATCTGAATATATATCGTAACAGGAATTTAAATAAACACTTCTTTTTATATAAATATTAATGTTATTTGATGTTTTCGAGGACATACAGAATATCCGATAAATTATAATTCAAAATAAATTTTATTCTCGCCATAATCTCACAACGTAAGAAATTTGTTATTTGTTAGCGTGATTGGGACCATTAGCCAGGCAACGTAGATTTGTTGAGGACACAGTTTTCGAGATCTGTAGCACTTTTATGCTGTCATCTCAGTAGTCATAAGTACACAATCATATTTTATTATATCAGAGTACAATGACAATTTACATCCACGCCCAAGCGGAGTCGAACCGGCCCAAAGGATGTAGTAGGCGCGCAGCCACTACACGCCTAGCGCAGGAACGTAAGAAAATTTCGCATGCACAATAATATTTGTAAACAATCAGCAATCCGAATAACCTGCCGAATCTTAAAATAAACGTTGTGTTCACTCCCGTACATAATGTTGTCTTTCCGAACGCAGTAACAGCGGAAAAAGTCTCTTAAAATATCGTTAAAATATTATATGTTAAGCATTTTAAAATATTATACGCCACCTGGGACTCAAAAGTCGAAGGTCTGATTAACAAATTCCATCGATTAGAATCATCCAAAAAATTAAATTTAATACTTTTATTGAATGTTGAAAATCGTCTTTTTCCCATTGAAATACATTACGAGAACCCCAAGCTGTCACGCAAGACGGCGACCGATCGCAGAGAGGCGCGGCCCGTCGAAATGATCTATTGGGTTTCTCCTCTCTCTGTGTGACGTCACAAGTAAGCGCCACGGCTTTCCTCTCTATGGGGCGTTGATACTACTCAAAAATGAAAAAAAAAACTGGGATTTTTCCCCCTTAAATTTTCAGATTGAAAAGATAAAGAGGGATGCCTTCATTTAATTGAAATAAAATCTAATTACACTACACATATCTTTAATGCATGTATCACCTAATAATTGTGTTATTCCTGGAGGATTTTTTAATATGTATAATTAATAATTGATAAATTAGACTGTTTGTCAACATTAAAATTCAGTGTTTATAAAGGTCTCTAAGCTAGCAAGTTAATATATTTTGTAATTTTTGGTCGTATAAAAATAATGCTTGTGTATATTAAGATAGAAAAGTAGCTGTGGAATAAGAAAAAGATATTAATCACTGAAAATTGTTGATAACAGATGTATTGATTTCTATAGTTGTGAAAAAATACAGAGCGATAGTGAGAATGTTTTCTAAATAGCCTTATGTTGTAAGTACTTCATTATTTGAAACAATGCTACACGACGTTCTTTATATTACAGTATTCTATATGAATTAATCCACACCTTGCATAAATACTTTGTTCAATTTTGTTACTTGTGTATGTCTCTCGAATTCTGTTACTACCACCGGAGATAAGATGACATTAATTGTTAATCTGGAACTACTAACCTTAAAAAAATCAAATTATTCTTACTTACAAGCATCGTATTTGTGTCATTCCTTCAGAAAAATTGGAAAAATAGAAATTTCCGAAGGGAAAATATATATATATACACTACTGGCCAAAAGTATTGCAAGTTTGAGAAATCTAACCATCGTTTCAAGAATAAGCCCAGGAAAAGTGGACAGGAAATTTGCCAGATTTAAATATTTTTGAGAATTTATGTAGTATAATTGGAAAGAATACATCTAAAAATCACCTAAAGACAAAATGAGAGCTTTAGGAACCAATAATTTAAGTTGGCACGATGAAACAACGAAAGAAGTGTTGTAAAGCATTGTGGATTCCATATCTAAAAGAGTGGCTGTTGTGATCTAAGTCAAGGCTGCTCAGCAACATAATAAATGATTTTTAGTTCAATTGCATTTATTTACTATCCTCTTTTTGCAGAACTTGAAATTAATTCTTTATTTAATTTTATTCCGACGAGCCAAAATGGATTATGATTACTATAATAACATATATTTTTTATGTATTTTTTCAATAAATTAAAAAATATTTTTGTTCTTTAACCTAATGCTATCTTGTCTCTGAAGTAATTAATTTAACATGTTGACATTAAAAAATATCAATTATATTGATTTTTCTATTTGACGGGGAGAGAGGCTTGATCTTCGAAAAGGTTACATTTCTGAAACTTGCAATACTTTTGGCCAGTAGTGTATATATAAACTCAAGCCTCTCTGTTTTTTACTTACAAATATAACATCGCACAAAACTTACTTATATAAGTAACTTTATTTCCATAGTTATTCAACATCAGTTATTGCTGCACATGGTATTTGCAGATTCATGTTCATCTTCAATAACGAGCAATCTATTCAGATGAGAAACACGAAACCCTAAGTTTTATTTTTAGATGAGCCATAGAACTTGTTGTAATAGCCACAAATTTGGTCGCACTTTTCGAGGGCAAGTTTATTGGTTAAGTCTTGTTATTTTCGTATTGGTTAAGTTTTCGTTGAAGAAATTTATAAATTTCAGTGACAAATCATTGAGAGAAAAATGTTAACGTATTTATCACCTCTCTAAAAACTTAGAAAAGAAAATTTTATTATGAAGAACGATTATGGCTCTGAATGTCACCGTTGTAGTTTATGGTTTGTTATTATAACAGATTTAAATATTCTAGTTCTTAAAAAAAAAGACTTTATATTTCAACACAGCTTGAAGCAAAACTCGGAATCAGAAAAAAGTATAAGATTTTCTAAAAGCGTTACACATAATTTGAGATGTTTATTCAGCAATTGCATTTTAAGCAATGATAATCTTTAAATAATCTTTAATATTTTGAAGTAATGGAATAAAAAGTTAATTTGTTCAGCAATTTAATCTTCAAAACTTGCACTAATATTTATTATTCTGATTTTAACTTTAAATCGATGGCGTTTTTTTAATCAATTTAGAGAATTGTTCAAAGTAAATATATCTTATCTTTATTAATTCTAAGAATTTAATATTATTATGTTACCATTAAAGCATTAATTATATAATGAAATCTGAGAAACATAAGGACTTCTAAGTATTTTATGATTTTTCATTTTTTTCCCATCTCTTGCGAACACAAATTATTATGAAGCTTATTTTAACAAAAGTTTCGTCGAAGTGTCAGAAAATATTCTTATCTCCCAATAATACTTTAAATAAATATATTTCACTGAAATGCCTTACCAGTCAAGCAATAAAAATCCTGCCTGAGCGACCAAAAGTTTTCATTTCTATTAAAGATATAAATAATGTTACCTAAAAAGAAATAAAAGAATATTAAAAATTCATAGATTTTTACAATCAATAAGATTTAAAGTATTAAAATATTCAATAAAAAGGTATCTAAATTCACAATGTCAAAAATGATTTATAGGAAGTAACTTTATTTTCATCCACAGACAAGACCTGTCGTATTTTCCGACAAACCAAAAATAAAAATAAAAACAAAAACTTGCATTAGAGAAATGTAGTTTATTTTTAAAAAAATGTTTGCACGAATTTTGAGACACCATTGCTCGTTCTAAATGTTGCTTGTAAAGCTAATACAGGACGTAGTTTTTATGAACAGCCGCCAAATGTACATGAAATTGTCAAAAGTGAAAGATACTTGCTTTAGTATACATGAAGCATATAGTTGTTAGCTTTTACTGAAAGACTAAAAACATGTTATTCTACATTGTAATTTTTTTGTTAGAAAAGCTGTGTCAGTTTCCGTGTCACCCAGGATCGTCTGACCTTACAGCGTTAATTTCAAGTTGTGTGAATAATTGAAACAGCCCTAATTATTACAAGTTTTTACCTTTCACAACAGGTAATAAAGTAACGCCATTTAAATCTTATGGGTTATGCGATGCATGACAGTTTTGCCTGAAAAAGTGGTGCCGAGGATTTTTTGTTATAAACAATAGTTAAACACAAAAGCATAAAACTTATTGCCTTTCTCAGCTACTAGCGTTCTCTAATCGTCGCATTAGCTAGCTTATTAGGTCTTTTACACAATGTACAGCTTTACAGAAAGCTGCATTTTTAAAACATAATTTCGATTTTTATTTTCGTGTGTTTAAACAAACTTGTGGGGCACCCGGAAATAAAAAGGAAAACTCCATGACTGATTTCTAAATTTGTAGCCAATGCTATAAGTCGTACAGTGAAGAAAATTGAATTGTCCATTTCTTTAGCACAAAAGCTCAATTTACGACAGATCTTTCAAAATCTGGAAGTTAGTAAAGCGTAGGTATGTTTTGCTTAGTTTAGATTTCTAGTTTAGACTTACCCTACATATCTAAAAAAAACATATTTTCAATTTCCATAGCGTAAAGGGTATCTCAGAATATCATGTTTTCGATTAAAAAAATAATGATTTCAGTTACAGAATTAGTTAAATCCGTTTTATTTTATGATTAAATTGTGTTTAAGCAGTTTTTTGAATGTTATTTATGAAAAATAACTACCCACTTTTTCACACCCATTATTCAGGAACGAAGATTTTCAATCACTCGTTCGAGCATCGTTCTAAGAATAGCTTTTATTTCATTTGTAATTCTTTCCTTTGAAACATTCAGGTTGGATGGCAATGGGTTACAGTATGTACTTTGCAAGTACCCCATGCGAAAACATCAGCAAGCGTAAAATCTGGTCTTTTTGGTGGCCAGTTGCAGTCTCCTCGGCAACTTATTACCCTTCCATGGAACAAATCGTTAAGGACGCATTCAAAATGCTCGCTGCAGTCCCGCGAAACAATCATCTGCTACTGCTAGGTGTCAAACGGGTTCGCGCATGTTCAGCTCCGAATCATCTACCAATAAACCAAATAACCCACAATGCGACTGAGACTACTCCACTCCCCCCCCCCACAACAATCAGCGTGCGTCGCGTCATAGTCAAACCAAAAAAAAACAATAATAATTCGGAAGCACCTTTTACTTTAAATGCGACAAACACGAAAGAACCTAAAAATTGGATTCAGGAATATTCGAAAAGAAGTGGGCAACCTAAACCTGTTTTTTGCACACCCTCTCTGTCCGAAAAGAATATTTTTATATGTAAAAAGAAAAAAAAAATTCGATACAAAAAGTTAGTATTCACGGCGTGTTTCCTGGATAATGCTAACAAGCATTCAAACGATGAATAAATGAAGGTCTGAAGGATTTTAGATGTTTTGGTTTCACATATGTTCAGTTTATTTAGTTTGTTTTTTGCACTATTCCGTTGGGCTTGGAACTCTTCATCACACGACATATGTTTATTATTCAAGACATCCCAAAATAATTCAGCGAGTAATTTGATATTCATAAGTATCCAGGGCATAAAAGTTAAATAAGTATGTAGTCCGAAAGTTTTCTTTTTTTTTTTTTTTTTTTTTAGATCGATGCTCGTAAAATAATAATTCAGAACTGGACTTGAAATATATTCAGAAAAGTTCAAAATGTTTAATATTGACACAGCGGGTTTATATGTAAGCAGAAAAATACGAAACTTTTTAAAATTACACAAAAGGCCTTACAAGTATATGCAAATTCAGATTTTAACATACATTTCTAACTTTAATTATGCTACCAGAATTGTATTTACAGTAACAAAACATTCACATTTCATTTTTCATTTCTGACTTTCTGCAGAGTTTTCAAATGAAACAAAAGGATGGTAACTATTGTTAAATTTAACATTTATAATATAAAATGAATAAAATGAAAACTATGTTTCTTATTTGGCTGCTATGTTAGGTTAACCTAATATGTGAGCCACAATTAACGATTTTGCTGCTAAAATATATGATTTCTTTGTTTTATTATCATATTTATTTATTAGTGAACATTTCACCCATGCTTTGCAAAATTATTCTGATACACACTTGTCTTGATTTCCATTAAAGAATCGAAAACATTTTTTCTTTCATCAAATAATTTTAATAAAACATTTCAACAAGTACAATACGTTTATAAAAAATAATGTAATGGAAATATTTTAACGTAACTCTGTTAATTTTGAAATATTTGTTATTCAGTCGGAAAGTGAGATTTCTTTGGCGGTAGAAGAGTATTGTTACTTCAGATTTATTTTTGAAGCTCTGCTATTTGTCGCGTGAAGCAAATTTTAAATTTGTTTCATAATTATAAGGTAACTTTCCAAGACAGCAACAACGAAGAACATGATACTCGTAAGTTTTGAATTTAGATAATTAATTTTAAAGATGCAGCAATATAATATCATTTTATAACTGCAATAGTGTAAATAAGGTGATATAAGTAAACTTAGTAAATTAACACACATAACAAGGTACTTATCTTAATCATTAACTGATTAAGATGAGCACCTTGTTACGTATGTCAATTTGCAAAGTGCGATTTATATCATCTTTTAATACCAGTTTTTTGAGTGTGTTTTTTTTTGTTAATGTAAATAAGGCTTATAAATGTGACGATAAATTATACTATTATTTTGCGTTCTCATAAATAAAGAAATGGAAATGTTTCCCATGAAATTTATTCATTGATCTGAACAAAATGTACATACATCAAATTACAATACTTTTAACATGTTTAATCTAAATTTTTAACCACTTTGAAATAACGCAAGCAGTACCTTTTATAAGGAATATTATGAATAAAAAGTAAACTCATTTCTCCCACAATTACCACTCCCCAGGAAATTAACACTGTGCTAAACGTTTATTATGTGTCTACGAATTTTATTAGGCGTGCATACAGAAACGATATTTAAATTCTAATATTTCTTACATTAATATTTCAGTAAATGATGTACTAAAGTTTTATTTTGCAAATAAATCTATTTACATTTGATGCTCGGGAATCCCATAGAGTCCATAATGCATTTTTTCCATTATTTACATCAAGTAATTGTTATTGATAAAAATCTTTATCTTGCCACTGAGACGTTGCATAATGGAATAAAAGAAAGATGCATTTTTCCCCAATCAAAATAGTCATTGTTTCAACTTCTACTTTAATCATTTTTAATCCTTTTCATTTATAAATGAACCTGCTCTCTTGAATTAAAAGTTTTCTATACTACTTGAAAAATAGGCTAAAATATCAAATAAAGTTTGATATAAGTGCTAAATATAACTTATCAAATACTTACGGAGGTTCCATTAAAAGTACATTTAAGCAAAAATATTTATTCTAGAAACAAATGACAAGATAAAATTTCATTTTTTGGAGCATACTTAACGAATTTTTTTCTGCTAAAACTTTTAATGAACAAAGCAAGATTAGTCAATTTGAAAAAAAAACAACCTCGAAAATCCATAGTCACAAAAAAACCCTCTAAATTATTCGGATCCGCAGAAAAGTCTGATGTTCGCTTTTTGCAGAAATATTTTGTTATTTCGTTAAATTTTATTAATATTCCAATACTTTACATTCCCATTATCATACATTCGTAAGAGGATTATGAGAACATAACTCATTTTATAGTATACACTAACTGCTAAAATATACAAATGAAATGCATGAACAAATTATATTGCATACATAAAATCATTCGAAAAATGATATTTTTTAAAAAAACTATAATGCAATTATGTTATTTTTCTTCCTATTTTTATAGCGCTTATTCCAATTCTCATATTAAAAACCCTAAAAGATATCTCTAACTGAAAAAAATATTTTAATGGTAAGATCAGCACAGTGCATAATAATATCATAAGCTCTGATATAGAAGTAATTTATTACGAAAAATAACTTTCACTTCATAATAAATAGGACAGTTCTAAATATGTAAATGAGACACACCCTAAATTACGATTTATCATTAATAACTTTTATTCTTGTTGATTCAGGCTTTTAATAAATTACGTATTTCGCATGATTAGTTTATTGTTTGTATTTTTTGTGATTCTAAAATATGCTTTATTGCTTTGCATATTTATCATTTTGAAAGATAAACTGAATTTTTTTAACGCATTTATAAAAATTCTTTCGAAAAAAAAAACTATACTGGAAAGAAGAGTATAATTCAGCATCTTAAAGACCTATCAAAGAAATGTTGGACGATGAATTTAGCTGAAATTCAGTCAAAATTCGTTTTTCTTATTTTTATCTAATCTGTCCCTATGAACTAAATGTTTAACTGTAATGAAAATGAAGGCTTGTTAGCACTCCAAAACTTTTTAAGTGCTATGTAATAAAGAAATGAAAACTTCAAAAAATATTCTTCGCAGACTTTCATCTATAAGAAATGCTCAATGCCCATAAATTTTTGACCTATTTTTATAAAGTTATCTGTAGCTACTAAAAATTACGAATCGGATTGATTCACATATTCGATTTTGAATCCCTTAACATATGGACTCCTAAATCGAAGAGAAAGGGGGAAATATATAATAAGCGTAATTTTTGCTGATATTGTCATACAAAATCGTATTAAAAGAAAAGACGATTCCCCATATTTTGAACGCATGCGTTAAAATGTTTATTAGATTTATTAAAGTAGTGTACCTATTGGTAAAAAGTATTTAAAATGAAAAATAATGCCCACGGAGCATTTTAATTAGTTTTATTTAAAAATTGTATTAAGAAAATAAATAAATGATATGTAGGCTGTTGAATTTTGAAAAATAGTTTGTTAATCATGATTGAGACATCCATATGAAATCTTAACTTTATAAGATAAATATAGTAAGAGTCGAAATGAAAATGCACCGTCTCCTCAACTGTGTTTTTAGTGATTAAAACACAGTATAGCACAGTAGTATAACATGTATACTATTACATGAATGCAATACAATACACGTTTAAACTAAGTATAAATATATGAATACAATGAACTATCAAATGTTAGTAAACCTGCACATTGCGCACAATACATAACAATTACTGTAATAAAAATAAATCTTATTTATTTATTGTACACAGTTTTACATTGTGTATTGCGCTTAATTTTATAATTGACATTGTGTTATTGCACTTAATTTAGTTATTGACATTAAAAATAGAATTTTCGGCTATAGATTTACAATATCTTATGAAAATTCTATTTCTTGATTTACTTACGTTTGCACTAAGAATGATGTATTATTTTTTCATGATTTAAATATTTTTCATTGTAATTTGTATTTCTATAAAGTTTTTACAGCTTTATCAGGTAACACACGTACAGTCTCAAATATTCAGAAATATAACTTTATAACAGTAAATATGGTTTGCCAAATAATGCATCTGCATGTAGAAAGTATAATTGAAACGTGTATTGTGGACGATTTTAATCTACTTTCGTAGTATTTGACATCATCAGCCTCTGTTTATACTATTTACATTTTAAAAGCTTTGCTCCTGTGATTCGTTTCCTGTGTTATTCCACATGGTAAACATTTAAGTTCCTTTGAGAGGTTTTGTTTAACTCGGAAAGACAAGAAAGCTAAAAATAAATGTATTCTGAACTTCGAAGTAACCACTGTTCCAAGACAGTTGTTAGGCAAGGGTCATTGTTTTACTCAGACTTTGCATTTTGTAAAAACACTTTCTTATACAGTTTCGTTTTCTTACGACTTTTGACTGTTGTTTTCTGAATTTAGTTCACTTTTATAAAACTTATATTATATGGTGAAGTTAGTGGTACGTAACGCGAAATACTGCGAATAAATGTTATATTTCTTTCGAATAAATTTTATGCAACAATCTCTCTCTAACATATATTTAAAACAAAGGTATTTTTCTAACATATTTTGTTAACAGACATTTGTGTTTCTTCATATACCAATATTTATTTTTCTTTTTAAAAATAATAATTTCTAAATGGAAATTTGTTTTGTCCGCAATACTTATTCAGTATAAAACTTACTTTAATCTCTAGTATAAGTTTATATTTCGTTCTCAAAATATGCTTTAAAAGGCATGTCTCCCTCGGGGTGGGACAATGTACAGGGGGAACAATGTGAATTTACATTATGTTCTTTGGGTATTCTTGGTACCGCATTCCCGGGGGGTCCATCGATCTTTTGCGCTTTTTTTCCCATTCTCCATCGTTGTGGTTTCCTCTTTGTAGGAGAGGGCCTTTCTTCAGAAGCTGCGGTTGTTCTGTGTCGCCAGCTTCTATTGGTGATTAAACTGCCCATGTGTTTTTGAGTAAAGACCCATGCCCCCGTAAATAGGAATTCGTGTTCGAGGGCATCTGGGATCACGAACACGTTGCTTTGGCCTCAGTTTTGAGTAAAAGGAAGGTATAGAGCGTTTCCAGGTGTATTAATCATACTTAAGAATACACATAGACCGGACAATCCTGTGCTTTCACTGTTACCAAAATAAACATGTCAAGTACTGGGAGGGGCTAAAAGTTGCCAGAGGGTCCTAAAGATGGACACATCGGTATTTTTTCACTTTGGAGAATGCGCGGGAGTTTACCCCCCTCATGAGGGTGAATCCTCCAATGTCCATCTTCGGGACACTTTGGCAACTTTTGGGCCTTCATGTTACTACCGGTTTTTTTGTTTTTTGTTTTTTGTAACAGCGAAGAAAGCATAGAAGTGTACGGTCTATGTATATTCTTAGGTCTGTAGTATTAATCGGCTGGGTCGTACTGTTTCTGTCAACTCATAGGTTTCAAGCAACCGGTCACTTACTGATCACGTCGTTACGTGTGAATGTCCATATATAGACCTGACTTCCAATGGTACACTATTTCCATCATCTCGGTGGACTCCGTGGTGGGCGGTCGGTCGGGTCTGAATATCCCGGTTTCAACACGGATTCACCTTTTTTTTTTCTTTACATGTCAACTTTTAGAATTTGTCTAGTGCACTTTTTTTATAATAAAGTCTCAGGAAGGCAGTTTTAGACAAAACGTTATATTTTTCCATTCATGAATACAGAACAGCTAACGTCGGAGAAGTTTAAAGAAAAGATCTGGAGACCTTTCAGTTGAAGTACCTGATTGCACGCATCATGAAAATAAAAACTTTTGGCCTTATATATGTAACTGTCTCGGCTCATAATACCCCCAATACATATCGGAGCATCATGTCCCATCACAGCCTGTTACACTGCTCCAAATCCGAAATCATGTAAAATTTAATCTGAAAACATCTGCGCTGTTTGCAGAGTTACCATCACCACATTAGTCAAATTCTAGACACGGAACACATATCTGAACTTTCGAATCTCTAAAACTATATTCGCACATGGAAGCTCACTACCTTTCATTTCTTGTAAGACACGATACGCTCAATCCTATCCGTTGTATTCGATGTCAAAATTTCAGTCATAACAAGACTTCCTCCAGTGGCTCCCAAATCAGTTCCCTTTGCAGAACCCCTCGCCACGACGGCGAAACAGACTCTGTTTCACCAAATCGAGTGAACTGGAGGAAAGCATCATCCATCCTATTTCTATTCGTATCAAAAATAGTCACTTAAGAAACAATCCCATTTACATTCCTCACAAGGACTCTCATATCCCAAAGCCCACTATATTTAAATATTGCACAGCCAGACTTTCGCTACTGCAATAAAATCAAATAAATGAAGGGGGAATCTCGGCAAATTGCAATCATATGAATTGATCGTAATTAAATGAATTGATTACATTTACATGAATTAAAGGACTTCTAAATTTGCAACGGCATGTATAATTAATTAAACATATTCAAATGTTTTTATTTTCTGAAGTAACTGAAGAAATAATGATTTATCCAGTTATTTCAATTTCAAACCAAATAATTATTTCCTCCATTAATTTTCATAATACTGGAATACATGTGTACTATCACATAAAAATAAATGCCATAACCCCTGGAATTTCAGAATATGAAATTTTTAGTGAAGTCTCAATAGATTACCTGCAATTTTAAAACATGCGGGAATATTACTCACAAGTTGTGCATTAATTTATTTGCAACTGCCACAGACAATGCGATTAAAAACGAAGAAATTTACTTCCCTGCACTACTATACGGCACTATTTTCTACAATTTATGTTCATATGAGACCATTAGTACCAATATCTGTAAAGAAATATATTCCAAGACAGCAATGAATACAATCATTTATTAGTTTTGTAAGATTTACGTACATAAAAATCAATTGAACTTTATTATTTTCTAGAATTTCAATAATTTTTGAATATTTGCATTTATGTATGTTTTTTTCTATTCTTAGCAGCCATATTTAAATTTACATTATGTTTCAGAGCATAGATGGAATGAAAGTTAAAGCTTTATTTTCTCTACGGTGTATTAACCTCATATCTTCAACGTAGATTTCCTTGTACAGTTTAGTATAAATATAGAAATTAATGTACCGTGCAGCAGAAATCGCGCATAAGTTTTCTATCATCTGAGACACTGTGCTTTCATAAAATCTGTATTCGCTGAACTTTACATTTTATAACTGAAATCATGTAAACTTTCGGATCGTTTAATAATGCAATATTAATATTTATAAAACATGAGTTTATGCCAATAAATTTGAAAAAAACAAACAGCACTGGTCAGCATTCTTTACTTCTTGTTAACGTTACTTTCGCGAAAATAAGTTTTTTTTTAATAAACGAATAAGCTAATAAGCAAATTAAAGTTATGATTTTACCTCCACAAAAGCTTTATTAAACTTCGATTTAAACTAAAAATAATAATGCTTTAAATGTTTAAATGTAATTTTAACAGTGTGTTGATGGGTTAAGAATTAAGTAGCGGTTCTTTCATAATAAAACATTTTATCTGTTAAATATTAGGAAAAGCCGCAAGGTAAGAACAAAAAAAAAAGGTTAAATGAATTTAAAATTAATTAGAAATCTTGTAAAATAATGAATACATAATGAAACAATAAAGTATAACTGTTTCGGGGGATCGAAACACTCCATACTTCTTCAGCTGCGAATAGCTCCATCATTCACACGGGCAAGATTGTTAAATCTGAAAATAACCTTAAGGCAAATTGCCATTCGTAAGAAGGAAAAAAATGTGAATACCAGAGAAAATAAATTTGAACTAAAGTAATAAAAAAAAGAAGCAAAATGGAGATAATAATAATAATAATAATAAAAAAACATATGCAAAATGACGATATTTAAAAATAGTAAAAGCATGAAGAAAAATATAGAAGGATCATATAATAATTAGTAAGGAAGGAACAGAAATATCTCAATAAAGGAACATTTGCAACATTACTCTTCTAACAATCAGATTGTCTTGTGCTTACTTTTAGTTATGCTTGTGTGGGTGGAGTATCTTTTTGGAGCTGAGAAATTTGGAGAATTTTGTACCACACATAAAGCGATTGTAGGGTAGTATTTCTTTATGACTGTCATTTTAAAGCATTCTTAAATAGTTTTGAGATTTCAACACTAGTTTTTCAGTTTTATTGCTATTAAATAATTTATAAACACACATATATACAACAAAAATCAATACAAATATTTTTCATGATGTGAAAATTTAGTTTTTCTTTGTAGTTAGTACTAGATTTATTAGTAAATTGCAGATTATTGGTAGAATATATATGTATATATACATATACATCCAAATAATAAAAGTCATGTTCGTACTGCTCTCCGAGTTCGACTCATCCCCTCGGGGTATCTGTCGCCATGTTGAAATTTTGATAAAAATGACATTTTTATCTCTAACTAAAAGCTAATTTTTTTGTACAGTTCGAAAGATCTCTAAAAATTTACTTTACTTGAGACTTTTTCCAAATCTAAATATCTAGCGAGATATCACGCCTTGAAAAAGTAAACTCAGAATGGAAGCAAATGATTCATTCCTGAAATCAAGTAAAGAAAATCCCGGAACATAATCTCTCGCGTAGATCGATTAGATGACGTCATAGAGACGTCATACTCCTTATTTAAGTTCTATTTAACTGAAAAATTTTGAAAGACTCTTGGCAAATTTATTTAGAATGCGTAAAATTTTGTTTGCACAATCAAGGCTAAACTGCATATCTGTACTTCACCTGGATAGCCATACTTCACAAGTTTACCCTTCAAGTTTAGCCTTGACACAACACTTAAACATCCATTAGTAGGAATTCTTTTATAGAAATTGGCAACGTAAACGTATATTGTTATTGTTTTTGGAAGTCACGCTTTTTTTTTATTGCTCTTACCGGAGTATTTTAAAATGTTAGCGGCCTGACATTTTATGAAATCGTATTTTAAAAGTGCGTAGATACTGGCATACACTGGCGAAAATACTCCTTTTGGGAGAAGTTCTTCGGGGACAGTCCCTAATTTCTGTGTTCTTTTACGATTTGTCCCGAAAATGTAAAAAACGCAATTGAGGACAATTTTTAATTATGACATTGTTTTTAATTAGATTACTGCTAATTGTTTCATTAATTAGAAAATGTCCCCAACTGTGTTTCAAATTTGGGGATATGTCCTCAATTTTACGTTTAAAACATGGTCACCTTAATTTAACTGAAGAATTTGATAGATTTTGGGAAAATTTATTGAGGGTGTGTAAAATTTTGTTCGCACAACACTTAAACACCGATCTGTAGAAATTCTTTTTCAGAAATTGGCAACACTCTTTGAGATGAGAAAAACATATTTGTTGTTTGTTGTTGTTGTTGTTGTTGTTGTTGTTGTTGTTTGTAGAAGTCATGTTTTTTTTTTTTTTTTTCCTTTTTGCATTGATCTAAGCCGAAGTGTTTTTAAATGTTTACAGCATGACATTTGCGAAATCCTAGATTAAAAGCATTTGAGTGTTTTAGATTGTTTGGTGACAGCGTTTGCTTAATTTTGAATTCGTTTAAACGGGTGCATTTTGATTTCAACATTGTTTGATCTTAACTTTTATTTCGATTGTTTTGGGACATTTGTTTTATATATTTGTTGTCACAAATCCATAAGCGTTTGTTTAATTTTGAATTGTTTAATTGAGTGTTTTAGATTGTATTTGGTGACATATGTTTTTGCCATAAGCGTTTAATTTTGAATTCGTTAAATCGGATGGATTTTGGTTTCTTCGTTGTTGGTTTTTATAGCTTTTATTTAGGTTAATTTGGTGCTGTTTATTTTGCTTTTTTAGAAAATTTTTAATTACTAGCTGGCGAACGACCCGCAGTTTGCAAATTTTGATTGCGAAGAGGACCGTGTGCGTAGGTTGCACAAGCCAGTCGCGAAGCGGCCACTGGCCTCTAGGTTGCACATTTTGGTCGCTTCGCGGCCAAAATGTGCAACCTAGAGGCACCAAACGGACTGCCTCCTAGAGCACCTAAAACTGCAACATAGAGCACCAAACCTAGCACCAAAATGTGCAACCTAGAGGCAAAACTGCAAACTAGACGGCAAATGTGCAACATACCAGACAGCACATAAGCTTAAATCAAGCTTGGCATTGACTTGAATTTGACGTATTAATACAAGCTTGACATTTCAATTCATTAGCTTGATTATTGCGCTGATGGCGCCATCTGTCGCTGTAGGCGAGAAGGAGAACAGGCATTGAAAAGTCTAAGATGAAGGAATGAATGGAATAAGCCCCCCTGAAGTGTAACACGAGGGGGGGGTTTAGTTTTATTTACATCTAATTAACATTAGTAATTCCATTAACTAATTAATTAGCCCTAAAAATAAATTTTAATATAATTAACACAATTTAGTTAGTTAATATACTTCACTTTATGGGTGGTAGAATGAGGCGGTTTCCGGCTGCTAGAAAATAATTTTTCATCTGTCATTAATGTACTTGACCATAGAATTAAAAAAAAAAAGATTCTATATTTCCAAATATGGAAATTCTTCAAAATAAAATACAATCATACTACGAAATGGATTTCAAAGTCAGCCGTTTGTCTCGATTTTGAAAGTTTTAAAACGTGTGCTGCTGTTAAGTTTATATTATGTTTATTTCCCTATTAGTAGAGTCTCTAAATCGCACATTTCATTATTTTAATTTTGATGCATCCCATGGAATAATAAAAGAAACAAATAACACATCGCCCACTTATCAATCTGGCGAGAAAACGGCGTGATAGGTCACTTCAAACTTTAGTCATATCTGCGCGAGGCTCAGCGGCTGAACCGATTGCGCGCTCGGCTGCCAACCCTAAGGTCCCGGGTTCTATTGTTGACGCGAACACTTTATGGAAACAAATTAAATTGAAATTTCAGCGTAGAGGGGAAAATGCGTGGCAAAGTAAAATATGTGGGGCGAGTTCGCCGACCGGCACCCCGTGTATTTAGGAATTTTTTTTTGGGGAAAATTATTTAAACTTCAAATGTCAAGCTTGATTAAGGCTTGAAATGTCAAGCTTAATGCAAGCTGGGCAAGTGTAAACTAGAACACTTGATTCAAGCTTGAATTAAGCTTACACGCTTGAAATTTTCAAGCTTATTTCAAGTTTACTGACTTGATAAATAAAGCTTGCTGCAAGTTTGATGTGCTCTCTGGACTAGAGGCGAAAACTGCAGCCTAGACGGCAAATGTGCAACCTAGACTGCAAACTGGTCGCGGAAGGCGGCTAGTGTGGCTACCCTGTATTAAAAGCATTTCTACCATAGCGGTGTAAAAGAAAAACGTATTTTTAAATAATCGAAGTAACTGTGGCAACGATATAAAAATCCTGTGTTCTGTAAAATAAGTAGTTCTTTTTGGTGGAGATAAAAAAAAATGGCTGTGAATAAAATTTATTTGTATTTAGCGCAGTTAAAAGTTTTTTTTTTTTTTTCAATTCTTTCTTTGTCAACCTTCAGCCACCTCAATGGAGACCCGGACAGGGACATAATTTAAAGGTACTGTGCTAATTTTATGTGCTATTTCTTTGGAGAGATTAATTTTTATATTGAGAAAATAATCAATACTGTCAAAATGACAGAGATAAATACGATTCAGATACCCGATTTTAATCGGTCAGATCCTGCCCTGTGGTCTATTATCTGTGAAAGCACTTTTGCGTAGGCAAAACCACTGCCAATTACTCAAGCAATTACGAAATATAACTATGTAGTCTCGCATCTACCGCCAGATATTGCATCTTTAGTTCGAGATATCTTAATGCAACCGCATGACAGCGACCCATTCACGCAATTGAAAACAGAAGTCATAAATCGTTCAGGAGAAAGTTCTCAGCAAGAAATTCGGCATGTGTTGTCAGGTGAGGAATTAGGTTCATGTAAGCCAACGGAACTGCTACATAATATGAAACGCCGTGCTGAAACTCTCAATGTACCAGATACCCTGACGATGGAATTGTTTTTACAACGGTTACCAGAGTTCAATCAATTCTTCCTACATTTCCTGATCTCGATTTAAGCAAAGCGGCTGAAATTTCCGTTCGCATTTTGGAAATAAATCCGTCGCCAACTGAATCCTTTGTAGTTTCTCACTCAGTTGAACAGAGCGCAGAAGATAAATAATTTTGCAAAACTGAAAAATTAAATTAAAGAATTGATAATCTTTCTATCCAAAGAAATCGTTCACCTTTTAGAGGGAACCGAAATCGATCTCGCAGTAAAAGCAGGTCTTCAAATCGTGATCATTCTGTGTGCTGGTATCATTGGCGTTTTGGGAGTAAATGTAGAGAAGATAAATGCGTAAAACATTGCTCTTGGCGGGGAAACTAGAAGAGCAAAGAGTAGAGGCGACTTATTCTTTGCCGAAAGTGTCACGTCACCTGTTCATTAAAGACTGTAAAACAAATTTCTCGTTTTTGGTCGATACCGGTAGTGACGTATCAATAATTTCAGCGAGTAATCAACAAAAAAGAAGCCCACCCCAGCAAGCACTTTTTGCAGCCAATTCGTCAAAAATATTTGTGTATGGTCACTTTCTCTAGATGGACACTTTTTCTAGATTTAAGAAGAAAGCTAACATGGCCTGTTTTAGTAGCTAACGTCAGTTCACCTAAAATCGGAGCAGATTTCCTTCTTTATTTCGAATTGGTACCTGACCTACGATGCAAACGTCTCAGAGATTTGAAAACAAATTTTCAAACATGCCAAATTCAAAATGCTAAACTACATTCTGTGAGAACTGTTTATCATGAGAATCCATATCATGATCTTTTAAATCAGATCCGTTCCATAACAGCACTACCTGATCCCAATCAGCCTGTCAAACATACCACGGTTCATTATATTCAAACGAAAGGTCCACCTGTAGTAGCAAAGGTCCACCTATAGGTGCTAACCGACGAGGTTTTGTAGTAGCAAAACCTCGTCGGTTAGCACCTGATCGTCTGAAAATTGCAAAAGCAGAGTTTGAAAATATGTTACAATTGGGGCATATGAGATCTTCCAACAGCTGTTACGCATCACCTCTCCACATGGTGCCGAAAAAGGGAGCATTGGAATGGAGACCCGTCGGTGACTATCGCGCCTTAAATGCACAAACTATCAAAGATAAATATCCCATTCCATGCATAGCTGATTTTACTGCTGAAATACATGGTGCCAAAATTTTTAGTCGAATAGATCTCGTTAAGGCTTATCATCAGATACCCATTCACCCCGATGGTATACATAAAACAGCCATCTGTACTCCATTTGGCTTGCTCGAGAGCACGCGCTTGCAGTTCGGATTATGCAACGCTGCCGCGACGTTTCAACGTTTCATAAACGAAGTGACTCGCAATTTAAAAGGGGTCTATGCCTTCGTAGATGATATACTAATAGCTTCAAAGGAGAATGAAGAGCATAATCAACATTTAAAGGCACTTTTCTCTAGATTGCAACAATATGGTCTCTGCATCAATGTTGCAAAATGCCCATTTGGCAAACCTGAAATTGAGTTTTTAGGTTTTAATGTATCCGAAAATGGAATCCAACCCCTTCCTGATAAAGTTAAGTGCATCGTTGATTTTCCACTACCAACAACTTTAAACCAACTTCGTCGATTTTTGGGCATGTTCAATTTTTATCGCTGTTTTATACCTAATGCCGCTCACATGCTTGCTCCTTTGATGCAGTTTTTAGAAGGCCACAAAAATAAGAAAAAAACGCAAATCTCGTTCTCCTGTTTACACTTCGAGTGAAGAACTTCAATGGAACGCGGATGCGGAGAAAGCCTTTATGGATGCGAAAGACGCAATTGCTAAAGCTACTTTATTGAGACATCCGATTCCTGGTGCACAACTAAGCATATGGGTTGATGCTTCAGATGTAACTGTTGGAGGAGCACCAATGCAATTTTCCGGAGAACACTGGGAACCCCTATCCTTTTTCTCCATGAAACTGAATAAAAGTCAACAAAAATGGTCAACATACGATCGAGAACTATTCTCCATTTATAGTACTATAAAACAATTCAAACATATGTTAGAAGGGGAAATTTATCAAATATACACGGATCAAAAGCCATTGATATATGCTTTTAAGCAAAATCCACATAAATGCTCACCGAAGTAGCTACGTCATCTAGATTTCATATCTCAGTATTCTACAGACATTCGTCAAGTGCAAAGTTCTAAAAACGTTGTTGCAGACACTCTTTCGAGAATCGAAATTGATTCTGTTACAAAATCACCTATGTTAAATTTCAAAGAGTTTGAAGAAGCACAATACAACGATCCAGAGGTAAAGGTAGAACGGCAAATCTCTATCTCTAAAGCTAGAACGGCAACCTAGCCATATATCCGACTGCCACCTCTTGTGTGCTATATCAACTGGATTTCCTCGATCATTCGTACCGAGTTCATTCCGTAGGATCATTTTTGAACATCTCCACAATCTTTCTCATCCCGGGATAACAGCACCCCTGAAACTCATTTGTTCACGTTATGCTTGGCCAAACATGAAACAACAAATAAAGAAATGGGTTAGATCATGCCAGCAATGTCAACACTCCAAGATTCAAAGACATATAAAAGCACCTCTGGGTACATTTTCTGCACCTGACGCACGATTCTCACAAATTCATATGGATATCGTTGGTCCACTACCCCCCCCCCTCTAACGGTTATAGGTATATTTTAACCTTAACAGATCGTTTTACGAGATGGCCTGAACTATTCCCATCCCTGACATGCAGACGAAAACCATATGCAGTGCAATTTTTAATGTTTGGATTGCGCGTTTTGGTTGTCCATCTACGGTTACTACAGATCAAGGTTCACAAATGCGGTCATCAATGTTTGCTGAATTTCCAAACATGCTGGCCACGCAACGCATTCGAACGACTGATTACAACCAAATTGCCAATGGATCATTGAACGTTTCCATCGCCACTTAAAAGCATCTATCAAAGCCCACGAACATGGAAACAGATGGACTGATATACTCCCAATAGTTCTACTAGGAATCAGATCGCTGTTAATCCTTCAATGCATGGCGATGCATATATGAATCATACCAACTTTTACCGAATTTTTCTTTAAAAAATTCCCAAAACAGGCGGTTTTCTGGGCTGATTTTTATCTTCATACATCCATATTGATATGTAACTGTTATTTTCCCCAGTAGATGGTAGTATTTAGCAGCACTTGTCATTGAATTAGCGCCAAATGTTTAAATCTTATTTCTGTATTTTCAATGATCTTGTCAAGTGGCTGTTGTTCTTCAATTCGACTTTAGAGACCTGTAAAATTTACTATATATAGCTCAAGGTATGTATTTTTCATTTCTATGTTTAAATTTAACCAAAGAATTATTTTTATGCGAAAATTTTCAATTTTTTTTGTTTGATTCAAATATGCATCAACATGCATTTAAGAATAGGCTTCACTGCAGAGAGCAGTTTCACGCATTTATGAATCAGTTTAAAATTTGGGCAGAATTTATAATTATAAGATCTCATAACACCTTTTATTTCAAGCTAATTTTTAAATCACACATACACATTCATTATTTAGATGCATTGTTGTTTATTAGAAACATAAAATATTATGTAATGTATAGTATTTGTATGAAAAATTTCTAAATTATTTTTTTTTCATCATGTTAATTCAGCAGGTAGTTAATTGCTTTTACGAGTAAAGAATTGGCTAATAAATACTATTTTACTGTTTTTTTAATTTTATTATAATCATCACTATCTAATAATAACTCAAATGTATAGAGAATCATATCATTTCAAAAGTATTTAATCCCATATAGCATTTTTTATTATTATTGCGCTATTGCTAACAAAGTAAAATATATATTTTTCTTTCACATTTCAAAATTCCTTTATTTACAATTTGTAATATTTATAACTATACTATATATAGAATTGGCTAATGAATACTATTTTCCTGTTTCTTTAATTCTATTATAATCATCATTGTCTGATAATAAATAAAATGTATGGAGAAAGATAGCAATTCAAAAGTATTAAATCCTATATAGCATTTTTTTATTATTATTGTGCTATTGCTAACAAAGTAAAATATTTTTTTATGTAAAGTTCTTGTCGACCCAAAACCTTTTTTATCTACCAAAACCCTGTTATCGATCCAAAAACATGGAACTTTAAACAGCAGTGATAAGTGTCATAAGATCGATTTCAGCAGGCCAACATAAGCAAGTTGTCACTACTTTTGAGAAGAGGTATACCATGTGGTGGATGTCATGTTTATCACATATGGCTTTAAACATATGGGGGGGCGTAGATTTGCTTGATAGTCATATAGGGAGATATAAAATAACTCTGAGGTCAAGAAAGTGGTACATGAGACTGTTTTATCACTTCTTAGACCTTGCAGTCATAAATTCATGGCTGCTATATAAAAGAGTTTAAGAACAAAATGGAGCAGACCCTAATAATTTGTTAAAACTAGCTGCTGTGACGTTGTCCGACTGATTACTGTGGTGGAGTGAAACAGCAGTAAAATATAATTTTGAGACGGTTCCCATGGGAAGACCACACAAGTAGACCGTAAATTAGAAGAGGCGCCAGGCAATGGACAGTCTGGACACTATAGCACAATGAACTGTCAACGTTAAAATATTTATGGCCGAAAATATTTATGGCCGAAAATGATATGCAAATTTGGCGGGGTATATTCGCGAATGATCCACCCACATGTCTGGGATTCGACGAGAGGATGCATTAATTCCCCGAGACGAACAAATCAGAAACTCCAGCCAATGATGTAAGAGGGGGTAAGAAAAGAGGAATCAACCCCGTGGGAGAAAAAAAAAAAAAGAGATGACAGAACGAGTGTGCTAGAGAAAAAAGAAGCAGAGCAGAGTTTGAAAAAAGTGTGAACGGACTTAAAAAATCAGTGTGTGCTTCGAATCAATATGATCAAGTTGTGTTCAAAAGAAACATGGAATCAGAGGCCAGATGAGGGCTAAAGAAAAAGACAGCGGTTCCAAGAGGACACGCGTCGATCGTGTCTTGTGTAAAGACGGCTACCTCATCAGAATGGTGAATATTAACAGTAATCTATTTATTATTTGCGTCTCAAAACTTTTGTGGATACCCCTTATCCTCCAAAACCACATCTCCCCCAGACATGTTTAAGTTTAAAATTATGTCAATATCGTCTGTTAATTAATATTAGTGGAATGACTAAGAATAAATGGTATTTAGTTGCAATTCATAGAGTCTTTAGTTTTTTTTAGTGTTTTGGTGTATGTCAATCATTTTTCAATTTTTTCAGCGTAATACTAGGAGTACTTGCCAGGCAGGTTATGCGCGGCATAATACCACTGTACGATCATCTTAGGCTTTAGTTTTCCTCAAATTTTAACCAATACTGTAACAAACCACCACATAATGGGGAACCACCATTATGTGGTGGTTTGTTACAGTATTGGTTAAAATTTGAGGAAAACTAAAGCCTAAGATGATCGTACAGTGGTATTATGCCGCGCATAACCTGCCTGGCAAGTACTCCTAGTATTACGCTGAAAAAATTGAAAAATGATTGACATACACCAAAACACTAAAAAAAACTAAAGACTCTATGAATTGCAACTAAATACCATTTATTCTTAGTCATTCCACTAATATTAATTAACAGACGATATTGACATAATTTTAAACTTAAACATGTCTGGGGGAGATGTGGTTTTGGAGGATAAGGGGTATCCACAAAAGTTTTGAGACGCAAATAATAAATAGATTACTGTTAATATTCACCATTCTGATGAGGTAGCCGTCTTTACACAAGACACGATCGACGCGTGTCCTCTTGGAACCGCTGTCTTTTTCTTTAGCCCTCATCTGGCCTCTGATTCCATGTTTCTTTTGAACACAACTTGATCATATTGATTCGAAGCACACACTGATTTTTTAAGTCCGTTCACACTTTTTTCAAACTCTGCTCTGCTTCTTTTTTCTCTAGCACACTCGTTCTGTCATCTCTTTTTTTTTTTTTCTCCCACGGGGTTGATTCCTCTTTTCTTACCCCCTCTTACATCATTGGCTGGAGTTTCTGATTTGTTCGTCTCGGGGAATTAATGCATCCTCTCGTCGAATCCCAGACATGTGGGTGGATCATTCGCGAATATACCCCGCCAAATTTGCATATCATTTTCGGCCATAAATATTTTCGGCCATAAATATTTTAACGTTGACAGTTCATTGTGCTATAGTGTCCAGACTGTCCATTGCCTGGCGCCTCTTCTAATTTACGGTCTACTTGTGTGGTCTTCCCATGGGAACCGTCTCAAAATTATATTTTACTGCTGTTTCACTCCACCACAATTACGAATAATTAGAACTTAAGAGATATATCTGTGACGCTCCCTTTCTTACCCCTCACTACTTGAATCTCTCCGATAACCTTTTATCTGTGCGGTAGAATTCCACAAGGAGCTATAGATTTTCGATAATGTGCAGTTCTGACGTTATGGAACGCATAAATCCCCGAGTGTTTCAAGGGCTCTTCAGAATTGGACAGTATAGCGGCTTGAAAATCTCAAAACTTACGAACACTAACTTCAAGCGTGCCACGTGATCGAAATCCACTTGAGATCCCAGCGCAGAGCAAGATCGGCAGTTCAAGACAGAGAGCAGTTCGGTTCCAGACAGTGACCAGTACAGAGGTACTTTCCTCTGGTTTTGGGCCGGCACGGCCAAAAATGTTTTCGAACCCGCCATCTGACTGTTTAAGTTCCAACTCAAATCTTCTATGTGTTTTTATGTGCGTCTAATAAAATGTTTTGTGTGAGCAAAATGGCTCTCTCTTTATTTAGGACGCCATACCGCCTTTCGATGTGAGCTTACAGTCAGACTATGTCGAATTGGTGAAAGTTCTGTTGTGAAGTGGGGAAGACACAGTAGCCTTTTACAGAATGAATACAATGTGAAAAGGCAAAGAGGTCCTGCAGCGTATATTCCTCCAACATGTGTTCTACAGGACAAAACTGAACATATGCCAGTATGGAACGAAAACCGCACTCGGTGTAAAGTGCCAACTTGGAAGTTCTAAATATTTATTGGATGCGAAAAATGTGCTGTAGCATTATGTCTAAACAAGGACAGAAATTGTTTTAAAATTTTTCATTCAACATAAATTTGATAGTAATGAATGTATATCAAGTACAAAGTATTTGGCATGTCATTTTTTCTGTTTTTAATTATTCTGTTACTGTCATTTTTTTCTGTTAACAATTTTACTAATTAAATTTAATTAAAATTTTCAATTAAAATCAATATCTTTTGAGAACAATAAATAATTAAGTGTTTTATGCCAAATTTTATCAATTATGTGATAGTAAATATTTTTTTATTGTGACTCGCATTTTAGCGCTAAATGCATGACGATTCATATATGCATCAAACCTAAAATTTCAAAAAATAATCAATAAAAATAGTTAAATATTTTTTTAAATATTTTTTCACATGTATTTAAGCCATGATATTGAAGAAAAAAAATGTTTGGTAAAAATATAAAAAATCATGCATTGAAGGGTTAAGGAAGACGTGAACACGTCTTGTTCCGAATTAGTCTATGGAACAAATCTTCGCCTTCCTTGCGATATGATAGACGTTATCCCAATCCAACTATGTAGTAACGACTTTGTCACGGAACTTCGAAATAAGATGAGAATGTTAAACCCAATAGCAGCACCTCGCCATTCATTCGACAAATGCTATGTACACCCTGATTTAAAGATTTTCTCTCATGTCTTTTTGAGAGTGGATCGGGTGCATGCTCCACTGTGTCAGCCATATACAGGGCCTCACAAGGTTATTTCACGATCGGCTAAAACGCTGACAATAGAGTGCAATGATCGTAAAGAAACGGTTTCTATAGACCGAGTGAAACCATCTTATATATTAGGTGAAAACAACATCACAAATTCGGAGAGTAAACAACCATGTCCAGACACTCCTGTAAAAGTAACTAGGTCCGGCAGACATGTGCATTTTCCAAAAAAATTAGTATCTTATTTTACTTAAAACTCTTATTTTTTCATGTATTCCTTTTATGGTTCCTCAGACTATCTCTTCGTCACTGGGGGGATACTCTGTCGCAACCCTGTATTAAAAGCATTTCTACCATAGAGGCGTAAAAGAAAAACGTATTTTTAAATTAACAAAGTGACTGTGGCAACGATATAAAAATTGTGTGTTCTGTAAAATAAGTAGTTCTTTTTGGTGGAGATTGAGAAAATGGCTGTGAATGAAATTTATTTGTATTTAGCGCAGTTAAATTTTTTTTAATTCTTTCTTTGTCAACCTTCAGCTACCTCACTAGTCTATATATATTGTTCTAAGAAATGCAATATGCAAAACATTTTATGTTCATAAACTTTAAGCACTTTTATGTATTAATGTTTAAATATATTTTCAAATTTCGACATAGTCTAACAATAATCTGCAATTTACTAATAATTCTGCTAGTAACTACGAAAGAAAATACGATTACATATATATTTATATATACGTATATAAATATGTTTGCCAATGGCGATTTCTTGCCATACATGGCGATTTTTACTTTGCGTTATTCATATACTTCCATAATTTTGAAAGAAATACTAATAATAGATCATATAATAGTATTTCTTTACTTGTTTTTAACTCCGTATCTTTCATTTTCTGGAATTGGCATTAAAAAAAATATCACAATTAAAAAAGGTAAAACAGAAAAATGTTTCAAGTTTTCAGTGCACTTAACAAGAAGTTTCTAAAATAAAGAAGTAACCATTATTCCAGTGATTATTGTTAATAATCTCTTAAATAGCGAGCAGTTATTCCATTGATGAAGCAACCATTAAAATTACCGTTCAGGCCGACTAACTTAAGTTTAGAGCGTAGCCCATCTAATGAATTCTAGGCGTCCCCCAGATAAATAATTTAATTTTAACCCATCTGCGCGTGACACTAAGATCTTGATGTTATTTAACGCCGCAATAAAATTTAGAGTAAATGTCCCAGAGTCGACATAAAGAGGCAATCGTACAGCTTAATACCTTGGAAATAATTTTAAATATGACTCTTCTCCTAAATGTTCAATCATTTGCAAAGGGAGCACGCACTCAGAAACTAAACATATAAAAGCAAAAATCAATATGCACTCCGAAACCCTATCTTTACGTCCCATTAGTGTCCATGGATGAAAGAGAAGACATTACCAACCTCCGAATGCCCCGAGTTACAGTCAACTACTTTATAATTCTAGAGCGTTTTTCCTGTCTGGGTATAAATGGTGTTAAATTTCTCCCAGTCCACTATCCGTAGCGTCATTACGTCAAATAATTTAAGGCTGTGCCACCTAAAATTATTTAATTATTAAAGATACGTTCAGTTAGAAGGAATTAGCTTTTTCCCCCGCGCTCATCAAATAACAATTTTTGCTTCCCGTGATAAGCCCGGAAAGATACTATCCTATTACCATAAACAAAAGATACGCTTTTTTGTTGCTTTTGCTACTCTCCTTAATTGCATTGTTCCTGCTGAAATTCCGGTGGATATATATTTTGTCGCAGATATCTTACTTTGTTTAGCTTCCGAAGAATCCACTTTAAGGCACTTGTATTTTTGCTGTCGAGATACTGCCCAGATCGCTTCTTAGTGAATTTCAATATCGTTTAATGTCTTCTGGCCCATTTTTAAATAAAAGAAAATTATCGCATTTGTGATTAATGATCTCCAAGTTTACATGGATAGGAAAATAGTGGGAGACTTTATAAAAAACTGAATTCCAGCTGTCAAGACTCATTGTGTATTCTGAAAGTGATTACTAGGGTTATGACTAAAATATTTTTTCGCCATTTTGTATCTCCTGTATTTGCAAATGATAAACTTTTGAAATTGTATTACTAAAAAAATATTATTAAAGGTGACACTAAAAAAAACCACACGCACCAACTCATTTCTTTTTCAGAGTGTGTTAAAAAAGGCAGAAATATTCATAATGACATGTGACTAACGTTTCCCTGATGTATTTTCTGTACTTTCTGATTTTGTAGTTCAAAATTAGTACTATGATGACATATTTTAAATAAAGTGAAGCAGTTAATAAAAATTCGGAATCGTGGATAAGAAATTTAGGTCTGTCAAAATGACGAGATATACCTAAAATTGAAACACTGGATGTTATTTTGCTACTTCTGGAAACAGCAGAAGATGAGAAAGAAAGAATGAATCTGATAACTAGTGAACTTATACCGTTCTCTAGAGAAAGTTTAACTTTTCCATTTTGAAACAAACGGTTATGTCAAAAGTAGTTAAACCGATTGGAGGGATTGAAAAATAACATAAATAGAAAGAGGAAACAGGATTCATTTCAAAATGAAATTGAAAATATGTTTGACATAACAAAAACATATGGAAATTGATTATGAAGAAGATAAAGACTTATACAAGGTACAAATTAAATGCAAAGTATAATTAGATATCCAGCAAGCGCAGTTTCACGACAATCGTCCATTCATCATCTTAAGGTAGAAGGAAGAAAATATATTTTCCAATCCGGTCTCTGGCACTGATGTAGATGACGTATCATCAGAAGGTAGTGATGATATCTTTTCCGGAACATCATCTGTATCTAAATCAGATGAAAGTGAAAATAACAAAAGCAAACAAGTCTCCCGATTTTTAAACACACAAGCAAGTAAGTTGGTGACCCAACTCTTTTTTTTAAGTAATAAAGATGCTATACTGTATGCCAGTCTTCCGGAAGATGGAATCAATATTCTTTTCTCGGGCAGACTAGAACGGCTCACGAAGAGTCCACTCCAATCATTTCCAGTATCAGAAAAGCGATTCGACCACGTACACCTTTATCTCGTCGGTCCTTTGCCTTCGTTTGAAGGTCCTTTATATTTAATGACATGTATTAACAGATTTACCTGCTGGCCTGAAGCTTTTCCTATTCCTGACATGACTGCAGTAAAAGCAGCACGTACGGTTTAATATGGCTGGATCTCACGTTTCGGAATTACTTCCACTATAACAACGGACCAGGGAAGACAGTTCAAGTCTTCCCTATTCTATTCACTGAAAAATTTGTTAGACATCCATCGGATCAGGAAGACACCGTTTCACCCAGTTTTTAACGGGCTGGTGGAACGTTTTCACAAATCACTGAAACAGGCCCGTAGAGCTAGGGAAAACAATCATTGGATTGAATTGTTGCCGTTCGTTCTTCTTGGCCTGCGTTCAGCTTTTAAACCCGATCTCAAGTGTACAGCAGCCGAACTGGTCTACTGTTCCCCACTACGTTTTCCAGGTGAATTTTTTGCATCATTTTTGACACGTACCGCAGATACGACAGACTTCTTAATTCTAATTCGTGAATACATGCAAACCATATCGCCTATTCCCAATGCTGCGCACAACAACATCAAAACTTTCGTACACCCTGCACTGAAGTCTTGCTCATACGTATTTGTCCTCCATGATGCTATGCGAAAATCTCTTTAACTACCATATGACGGCCCATACCAGATATTGGAGCGGAACGAAAAATTTTACACCGCACTCATCACTGGCAAGGAATCGGTGACCGGTACTCATCGAATCAAACCTGCACTTATCGAAAGTGAAACATTTCTTCCTTTTTCTTCCATTGTGCAACAGGAAGCAATAAGGGATGACGCTTCACGGTGAACAGGAAACAGCTAAATGAACAGGAAATAGCTAAGTCAACTCCCCCGGTTACCATGATTCGTGCAGGAAGAGGAATAAAATTCAACCCTAAGTACCTTTAAGGTATCATACCATGGGTACATGGGGGGAGGGGTATTGTGGCAACACGCAGTTTGCCATGTGATGCTCGTGCTGCTATTCTATTTATTGCTTCTTACTAAAAATTTCATCAGAGATGCTTGTTTTTATTACTGTCTCTTCAGAATGTCAGATGGAATTCACGTGCTATATATGTCTTTATTTCGTATTTCTTCCTTCTAAATGGAGAATGTCACTGCAGATAGTGTGACATTTCCACAAAATGGCTGTTATCTCAGTTTTCCTACCAAATTTAACACAGATTTACCAGAAACCGATGGGTGGTATTTCCGAATTAAATTGCTCTGCAGCCACGAAATGCTTGTGAAGAAGAGATCCGTTGTAGATTTAACTCGTGCCTCTAACGGGACACTAGCCCCTACACATGTCCCTAATTTGTCCCTAATGAGGGTGAAAGAGATGGAAGGACTTTACTAAAGAAGTCAAAGGGATAAATATTTAAATCCGAAATTTATTTTAACAAATACGTGTTGACTGTGGTAAAAGTATTTACGTTACAACTTTCCCTGTCTTTGGTGCGAAGCATTTTTTTATGAATTGAACCAAAATAATTGTTATTTTCCTATTCTGTATTCAACATTCATCAATATCCACGACAGGCTTGTTTTTTTTTTTCATAATCCTAGTAATTACTGTGTTTTCTTTTAAACGAAGTCAGTAAATTATATGTGGTATACTGAATTTTTCGGTAATGGACATAAATAAAACCCTCAGAATCATTTATTTTAACTAATGTATATCAACATTTAAAAAAGTTATTAATATATTAATTGCACTGCAAAATGCATTAGCTATGAATTTTGTCCAAAAACCTGGTTTTCAACGATTGTTTCTGTTCAGACTATCCGCCATACACTTCAAATCACATTTTTGTGATTCGAAGTATACGACGACGCAAAACAAGTTTCAATTCCAGCCAGTGCTAGAATGGAATTAGTTCCAATAAACTTAAGAAAAGACATCTCAGGGATCGAAAATAACGGTATTCTTCTGACACGAGACAACTAAAATATAAACAGACCAATAGAATACAAAATGTGATGGTCCATCCAACCAGTAATGTTTTATTCACACCTTCCTCATTAATTTCCACGACTAGCGTTTTAACCCCAGTAGGCATGTACCCGGTTGCATGTACCTGCTTGTTAGCGGGGTACCCCCCCTCCCTAGCAAGTGTGGACATGCAACCAGTGTTGTCATGTATACCAGTCTCAAATGATATCCAGTTTCAAATCTAAACATAATAAGTAAAATGTCAAGAATAAGTATTTACAAAATCGAACCTGAAATGACGCTGACATTAAACTGAAACCTTTTATTATGCTATTTATGGTATTTCGATCTCCCAAGTGTTGACATACACCATTTTGCAAGATTTTTTTCAAGGAAGTATTCAAAGCATTGACTTAACAGCATTCAAAATGGAAAATATCTGTCACTTTTATGGTTCGATCGCCAAAAAGTAAAACAGTTATTTATTTGAAATGAAGCGTTTTAAATTATCAACTATAACGGGATTTATTCATCGTTGACTCTGATGCACTAAATGGGAAGATTTCAATTTTCTGAAATTTGGCGGGAATCCCCTAACTTAAATCAATTTATTTAATTTGGCGAGAATTCTGTAGATAGATCGCTTGAAATACCTTAATAACTGCATTATTTCTACACGGATAATGAAAATTTAAGGCTGTATTCTAGTAAAACCTACACATTTGGTCTCGAAAATTCTATTTCCTTAAGCTCTGAGTAAATTGTGCCAAGCCTAAAACTGTGCAAAGCGCTAGAACTAACTTTCTCGAAATCGGAATATCTGCAATTTTATTTTTCGCCAAACTAAAAAATTTTACATATTAGCTTCGGAACTCTTCAATTCTTATTATTTTGCGTATAAAACATTTCATTCCTGCTCTGATTTCCCATGCACACAATATTATAATTAAAATAATCTTACAAATATAGACTAAGAAAAAAATTCATTATTATTCTTTTACTTTTACTTTAAGAATTTAAATCATTTTATTCGGCAAAACTGCCACACATGGCAACCACGATGCTTATTTCACACTTTTTTTCACATTCGGGGTTACAATTACGGAATTACGGAGAACAAAAATTAGCCTTTTTAACATTTTTTTTATCTATATGTCCTTAAATAGTTTCATGTTCGAAATTCGAGTTAGCGGAAGATCTTCCTCAGAAATTTCCGAATCCGTGGCCACCTTGGTCGACACTCAACTCCCCAATTTTCCCTAGGAGATAGGCCCAAATAGGTGCATACATACTCGTGTTTGTTTCCCTCCGGATTTTATTATAATAGATACATGTCATTTCATCTTACAAATACATTTTATATAATTTTATTTATTTAATGCTTTTATAATAGATATCTGCATTTTTAATTCAGTTCTTAAAGGAAAATTATTTTTGTACTGCTCATACATTGTCTTCCGTTTTGCAATTTTTTAAAAAACATGTATACCTGTGATAAATGTTACGGAACCAGGGAAGTCATGAAGAACTGATTAAAATACTAAAAATAAATTAATTTCTACCCTTGTATATATGTATATAAATTAGTAAACACTAACTATATATGATAATAAATACAGTGATTTTTTAATGTTTTTTTTTTATAATACAACCAAATTTACATTTTCTCAGCATAGCGATAGCTAAGACCTCGAAAACAGTAGTACTCTGAGAATCAGAGCTTTAAACATACCTTCTGAAAAGTAAATTATTACTGTACATGAAAGCGCGTCAGTCATTTGAAATGCACAGGAAAGGATGAATTTATTCTTATACAAATTTATCTGAAGACTATTCTTTGTTTTTATTTTAAGCTGATAAAAAATTCATAAAAAGGAGAAAAACGTGATTCACATAAAATGTACTAATTTTATGTTTTTTTTAAATAAATTAGTCACTTTAATTCACTTTTGCTCAGTATATGCTTATTTTTCTAAGGAATACATTTATGTGACGGCAAAGTGTTTCACAAATTACTTTAATGTATTAGGTGCATTTATATGTGCATTTTCTTGTTATGTTTTTGCATAGTGGGCAGTGCGAAATTATGAATTATTTATTAGAAATTGCGCGTAAAAAAATTCCCTGTTTCTTTAATGCTGTCTGCACAGTTTCTAAAACTGTTCAATATTACTTCTGAATAGTAATCAGCATGACTGTGAAAAATAGTAAAATGTCACTAAAATAAGCTTGAGCTAAAACAGGATTTTGTGCATTTTCTTTTTCATCAGAATTTTGTTAGAAATCAATTATTTATTTTAGGGAAAATGATAGATTCTACAACTGGCGAATTTGTTATTTTCAAATTTTATTATAATACTAGCTGCGTACCCGTCCTCCGCACGGTAGGGAACAAAACTTTTTCTTACATGTATAATTCGAATTGATTCCAGTAATGTGGAATCTAAAAATAAACAAAATGTTTTGAGATCTCGGCTTAAAGTTACTCATTAGTTATTCGTAAAGTTAGTATAAATACTGATCTGAGAACATTGTTAATATTATTAAACAAAAAACTGGCGTTAAGAAAAAGAAAAGCGTGACGGTTCCTAAAAATTTCTAACTTTCAAAATGTCTCATTTCTACATCATACTCTTTTTTAGATATAAGTTATACCATTAATACCTTAGATACTACATGATGTGAAGAACCGTTTTATTTTATAATTAAATAGTTGTGTGTTCCCGCTCTCCGCAAGGCAAGAAGAGAACATTTTCCTAAAATGTGATCATAACTACTTGTGACAAAACAGAATCTCCAAGAAAAAAAAAGTTCAGGTACAGAATTTTCTGTTGAAATTACCGCGGGATATATTAACGCGACGTAGAATTATTTAATGTTTAGTTAGCTGTGATGTAAGATGGCTGTTGAAAAACGAAAAGAAACGAATAGTTTCACGCAATATTTATTAACGCGGTATATTATGCTTTGATCAATATTGCCCTAGCATATCTAATAACTATTACTTATAGTATCCTTTACTGATACCAATATATTTTCGTTTTTCCATCTTTAATGCTTAATTTAAAGAAACGGTTTAGATATTTGCCACTAATGTAGTTTTTTATTCTTTGGTGATTCTTTGCAATTTATGAATTAGTATAAACGATAATCATTTCACTTTCTGGCTTCCATTAAAACAGCTCTCCATACATTTTTATGCATAATTCTTGTCAGATTGGCGTATAATAACGTAAAATATTTCCTGCGATTCAAAAACGTGTCCCGTTTAAAAATTATATCGAAAATAATGCTGGATAATTCATCGTTGAAAAAACCGCATTCAATTCTTTTTCTGGCAACGTAATATAAAATAGGGAATAATTTCGTGCGTGGCGTATGTTTTGTTTGTGAGCCCGTTATTTTGATTGAGTTTCGAAAGGGGTTTTAATCTCGTTAGATCAAAATGACGTAGATTTCACATGTGGAAACTCAGTTATTTTAAAGTCATTTTATTTATGTTTTTCAAATGGCAATTTTTTTCATTGTTACTGTTTCCTAGACAACCATGGCGGAAGATATCATACCGAAATCTTGAAACAGCTTTTATTGAATTCAAAATCCTTCTTTACATAAAAATTCGTAAAAAAATTTCCTAATTTATAATTTTCCTCCGTTCTTCTTTTAAAAGTGGGCGAAATAAATGCTCCGTCTTTTGCCGAAATATAAAAAAGTTATGAGAGATAGAATGAAAGATTCAAGAGTTTTAAAATTATTTTTACGCTAACGTCCTCAAAAGAGAAATTCTTTTTAAAAATTCCCAAAACTCGGCAAAATATGTTACATAGTCAAAACAAACTGTTTTCGAAAGAAAATTTTCTCCTCTATCCGATGATGCAAATATCGTTTTAATGCGAGTGCAATGACCGGCGTTATTACGTATTATGCAAGAAAAATCGCTAAAAATCGGACAAAACATAAAATAAAACATTTTCTAATTCGAATTTCGAAAAAATCGCTCCGAGGCGTGTTAGGATCTGTCCTAGCGAAGCCGTATGCAAAATTCGGTAGGCGACCAACCGTCTCGGCGCAATGCGATCGAGAGACGCGCGCAAGAAGATTGGTGGTCACAAACTTACCTACCTACATACATACAATGTTTACTCTCGGATTTTATTATATACTAGCTGCTTGCCCGTTCTCCGCACGGTGGGAAACGCATATTTTCCTTACACATATATAATTCGAATTAAAACCAGTAATGAGGAATCTCAAAACGTGAAAAAATACTTGAATCGTGACTAAAAGTTGACGTCATGAATGCAAATTTTAGACGATTGCAATATGACACAAAAACTACGTCAATGTGACTGGCGATCAAAAAAGAAAGAACTTTATGGTATGCAGACAAAACTTTTCTCTTTCGAAAAATGCCTGATTTGTACATCAAATAATTCGTTTTGTGAGGTTTAGTATATACCACATTGAGGTTTAGTATATATATTATATACCACATACATAATCTACTGTAGAATCTACTGTAGTTGCATAGTGTCAAATTCAATAGTTAAGAAAATTCTGGGTTGCCTGATTTAGTAATATTTCATCTTACCTTGGTGGCCTAAATGTATTAAAACCAAAAATTCGAACTGTATCAAAAGTAAAATTTACTAAAAGCAAAATTTTTAATTTTATATAACCCTCAGAACAACTTCGGAGTTTGCCATCTTCGACGGTTTTTCATGACGTGACAACTGATGCTTGCGTACAGTGGCGTAGCCAAGGAGGAGATAGGGGGTCACAACCCCCCCATGTGGAGTTTTTTGCCATACAAAATGTATATTCTTCACTCCCATAACATTCCCATGAAAAATTTTTGGCTACTCCTGCTTGCATATAATTGATCATATAATTGATAATAGCGGACATACGCTCTTGCTTATGTCCGGAGGAGCAAATATATTAGAGGTTATGTGCTGCTCCAGATAATCTGCCAGCAAAACAGCAAAAATGACGTAAAAAATGACATCCACACGCGAAGGAAATAAAACTAAAGATATGTAGAATTGCATAAAAACTTCGATTATTTTTAAAGTGCAAGTCTGTTACAGTTAGTTCTATTTATTCACGTTTGATGCGCTTTCACTTTTTCGAGTCTTAAAAGCTGTAGAAATGACTGGTTTCACTTAATTGTTAAATTTAACAACTTAAGTGGCAACAGTGGATTCCGTTTCTACGGAAATTATAGCAATGTTAAAAATAGAACATGAAATGAGTTATTCATGTTTACTTTGCTAGAACTGCCATATTGGCGAAATTAACGCCGCCAGTCGATGGCCAATAGCTCAAACCACAAATTAATCTTGACACTAAAGTCAATACGCAATACTTTGTTTGGCGAAATTAAAAAAAAATATCTATGCATACGCTAGTGACATCGGTTCATCTCAATTGTGGAATGGAATTAATAATACGTACAGAGCTGCACTACATTTGAATATTTTTCGCCAACTTTGCTAAGAAATGTACTAAAGTAGGAATCAACATACATTTCAATTCGTAAAACAAAAAATATATTAGACAGTATTAATTACGCCTTTCTAACAGCTTTTAGTAAAAGAAACTTCCATAGCGCTGCTTTAACAAAAAAGAATCAATTATTTATTACACAGTACTTCGATCGCCAAATGCCAACATACACCATTTTGCAAGATTTTTTTGTTTTCAGGGAATCATTCGAAGCATTGATTTATCAGCAATCAAAATGGGAAATAGTTATCTATCATTTATAAAGTTCCATCGCCAAAATTTAATGCAGGCATATTATTGATAAGTAGCAGTTATTTAAATTATTATTAACTATAACGGGTTTTAATCACCATTAACTACCATGTACAAAATGCGAGAATTTCAATTTTCTGAAATTTGGCAGAATTCCTCTAACTTAAATCAGTTTACTTAATTTTGTGAAAATTCTATAGATCGTTTAAAATCGCCTTAATAACTGCATTATTTCTATATGAAAAATCGAAGTATAGCGCCGTAAAACTTGCACTTGTTATTAAAAATACTATTTCGTTACGCTCTCAGTAATTTGCGCCAAGCCCAAAACTGTACAAATCGGTAGAACCTACTATTTTCTCAAAATCACCAAATGAGCCATATTTTTTTCGGCCAAACTAAAAAATATACATATTAGTCTCGGAAATCTCTCAATCCCTTATACTTTTACACATAAAACACATTGAATTCCAGCTCTGATTTAACATGAACGCAATATTTTAATTAAAAAATAATTTTGTAAATAATCTAAACAGAAAAAAAAAATAATTATTCTTTTACTTTTACTGCAGGAGTCTAAATAATTGAATAAAATAGCCAAACATGGCAACCTCGATGCTTATTTCTCACTTTTTTGACTACAGGGGTTACAATCGCGGAATTGCGGAGAGCAAAAATTAGCGTTTTTGACGGGGTTTTTATCAATATCTCCTAAACTAATTCGGATTTCTAAATTTAAATTAGCGGAGGTTCTTTCTCGAAATTTTCCGAATTCGTGGATACCTCGTTCGAAACTCAACTCCCAGCCGTTTAGGAGGAGATGATGTTACACACACACACACACACACAGAGACAGACGCGCACAGATTTTAATAGTATAGACTACCTGCGTGCCCGTTCTTCGCACGGTAAGAAACGAATATTTTACTAAAATCTAATCGTAACTATCTATGCAAAAGCAAAATGTCAAAAAGTTCAAGCAGTCCTTTTGTTGAAACTACCGTGGAATATATTACGCAACGTAGGATTATGGTTTAGTTAGTTAAAAGACGATCGTTGAAAAATAATGAATATGACACTTTTAATTTAACGAAATAGTTATTAACGTGGTATACTGTTCTTTAATCCATATTATCCAAACAAATCTACTATTACTACCAAAGATAAAAATGAGAATACTATCTATTACTTATATTAATATTACGACCTATCTTCGTTTCTCAGTCTTTAATGCTCAATTTAAAGAAACAGATTAGATATTTTAAACCAATGATGCCTTTCTACTTTTTGGTGATACTGTGAAATTTATGCATTGCCATTAAAACAGATCTGCATATATTTTTAAGCATAATTCTTGTCTGACTGGCGTATTTAACACAGCAAAATATTTCATCTCGCAGTGGTGGAAAACATCCAAGCTGTACCAATTTAAATATTATTTAAATCCACCATGGTTTAGACTCGTGAAAACATCAAACTGTGTCATCTCGAGGAACTATTTGGAATCGCTCAAATTGCGAATAGAGCGTTAAATTGTGTTGCAGAGTTTACGAATTTCAGACAACTTTTATGACGTCACGTTCTGAGCAGGGTAGTCGAATTTAGTCATTTTGCGCAGTAGTTTTCAACCGGAGTAAAATTGAATCATACGACGTTGAAAAACTCTCGCTTGCGACAGAACTTTATTAAAGTTAATTTGAGATATATTGGGGTTATTCCTAGCTAATCGGTATTTCAAATATTTTCCGTATCCATATTGCTAATGATGTAACTTTTATGCAAGAGCTTGTTAAGTTGCTAAAATTTAACAAAAAAAGAGTATATCTAATATTGATAATATACCGCCAAAAGTCGTCCAAATTTGGCGACATTTTGCACGATTTTTGGGAATACATACAACGACCGTCGTCAAACCGATAGCGAATACTATGAATTATGTTAATTAGTATTTTGCATCTTGTGCCGACATTTGAATTTCCCAGGATTTAAAAAAAATGCAAGATTCCTTTCGTTATTATGGTTTCTGAAAAATCACAAAGCTCAAAAATCGCTAAGGGTAACACGCGCATTAAACAAAATACTTTGTATTTTTATAATAGTAATTTTTGCGTCAAAACCTTTTAAAATAATTAGATTTCTAACTCATTTTCGTGAGGTCAAAATGACATCATTCTCAGTTGCGATATCTAACATGAATTAGTGAAAGAAGAAAAAGAAAGAAAAAACACGTTATTTTATTTTCTACAAAATCTGATAATCTGGGTGGAAGTTTATTATTTCGCTCGTGGTGTAATTTTTTGTTAAAACTTGTTAAACAGGATTTTTAATGCATTTTTACAGTGATATAAAAATGACGTCAGTCTCACTTGAATTATTGAAAGTAATAAATCAATAAATCTAACTTTGTTAACTATGCCCACGAATGTGCTGAAATCGGTTATTTGAGTAGCGTTCTACCCTCAAAATTGCGAAAAATCGTAAAATATTAGAGAACCCGGACGAACAAACAAACAAACATACTTTCACATTTATAGAATAGATTGCATGAAAACTTCGATTATTTTTAAAGAAGCGCAGATATGTTAATGTTCTATTTTTTTTCTTATTTAATGCCTTTTCATTTTTCGAGTTTTAAGAGATGTAGATATTAATGATTTCACTTATTATTATATTTAACAACTTAAGTGGAAACAATGGATTCCGTTACTACGGAAACTGTAGCAATCTTTAAAATAGAACATGAAATGAATTATTCATGTTAACTTTGCTAGAACTGCCATATTGGCGTAATTAACGCCACAAATTGATGGTAAATAGCTATAATGAATCACAAATTAAACTTAACAACAAATTTAAAAATTTACTTTTCAATCCTCACAATACCCACAATTTTTAACGGGCTGAAAAACCATTCTTATTCACCTCCAAAAGCAAAGTAAAAAGAAAAGAATTCCGATTTTATTACACCTTGTTTGGTGGGATTAAAAAAAAATAGCCAAGCATACGCTCATAATATCGACTCATTCCAATCGGGGAATGTAATTAGCAGCACAAACGCGAGAACACACTCTATTAAACACAGCGTTACACTATATTTGAATATTTATCGCCAGCTTTGCTAAGAAAGGTAAAGTAGGAATGAACATGCATTTTAATTTGTAAAGCAAAAAATTTATTAGACATTTTTAGTTATATGTCATTCTAACAGTTACCAGAAAAAGAAATTTCCGTAGCACTGCTTTAACGAATAAGAATCAATGATTTTTTACACATTCGATCGCCAAAGTGCCAACATACACCATTTTGAGAGATTTTTTTCAAGGAATCATTCGAAGCATTGAAATAACGGCAACCAAAATGGGAAATAGTAATCTATCACTCATATGGTTTGATCGCCAAAGTACAACAGGCATCTACTTGAAAAGGAGCAGTATTTTAAATTATTAACTATGTGTTAATGTATTTTATTCATCGTTAACTATGATGTACAAAATGCGAGAATTTCAATTACCTTAAATTTGGCGGAATTTCCCCTCACTTTAATCAATTTACTTAATTTGGTGAAAATTCTCAAGTTAGATCGTTTAAATTCGCCTTAATAACTGCATTATTTCTGCACTAATCACTGCTAAATTAAAAAAATTAAAGCTAAACTCTAATAAAACCTACACTTGTTTTTAAAAATACTATTTCGGTACGCTCTCAGTAAATTGCTCCAAGCTTAAAACTGTGCAAACCGGTAGAACCTACTATCTCAAAATCGCCAAATCAGCCATTTTTTCCCCTCCAAACTAAAAAATATACATATTAGTCTCTGAAATCTTTCAATCCCTTATTCTTTTACACACAAAAAACATTGAATTCCTGCTCTGATTTCACATGCACGCAATATTTTAATTAAAAATAACTTTGTAAATAATCTAAACAGAAAAAAAAATTATTTTTTTTTATTTTTACTGCAGGAGTCTAAATAATTTAATAAAATAGCCAAACATGGCAACCTCGATGCTTATTTCTCACTTTTTTGACTGCAGGGGTTACAATTGCGGAATTACGGAGATCAAAAATTAGCGTTTTTGACGGGATTTTTTTATCAATATCTTTTAAAATAATTCGAATTTCGAAATTTAAATTAGCGGAAGACCTTCCTCGGAATTTTCCGAATTTCTGGACAAGACTACTGAAAATTCAATAGGAAGTTATTCAATACCTTTTAAATAAAATGATTATAATTAAATGTATGATTTTAAGGTGGTTTATCCTGTTATGAAAATGACAAGCTTCTGTTATAGTTATTTTCCAGTTCTGAGTACTCAATGAAACTAATCTGCTGAATAGCATCAGAATACATTGCAGACCATTTTACATCTACTACTAATTACCTAATCTTGGTTGACCACTTGTCCTTAATTCTAGATAATGCCAGTTGCATGTGTACATGTTTAATTTAAGCATTTCTTATCTCTGTATGCCTGCTCTATATGTATCTCTTTTATGCTTATTTTTACCTCTTTCTTCATTAAAATCATCATAGATAATCAATTCTTAGTACATATATATATATTAATTTGTGTAGTCTTTCAGGGAATTTCTTTTACAAAATTAATAATGATTCATTTTCTTAAAAAATCAAAACTCTTGAATATAGCCTCTTTTGGAGGTGAAGCATATTCGCTGTAGCTATACAAAACTCTCTCTAATTAAATAACATTTATTAAGTTTATTTATATCATTACTAGCTGGTTAATTTTCATTCATGTTATAAGTATTTATTTTGTGAGCAATTGAATTATTATTGAAAAAACTGTTTTAAGTTAAAAAGAAATGTTAATTTTTATCAAGTTTATTTAAGGATTAATTGATCTTTAAAGATTCGCATATCGAAACAGAAACACTATGATTTGTAGAACTTGAGTTAAGGGTAGTTATATCATGCGCACATGTCCTGATAAAGAATATATACCGGGTGTCCCAAAAATGATTGATGGATTTTGAAAATCAATAAAAAAAGACGGATTTCAATATATATCGTTTGTTGCCCTATGCTTAGGAAATCAGGGAATTTTATCCCACCAAATTTCAAATTTAGTTAAACTTTTCACCCACAGGTGGCGTTGAAATCTATGAAAAATAAAAACCGGTATGGAAATTTTGCAAGGACTGATGCAAAAAACTAAACAATGATATTTCTCCATGTAACCCCCCATTTGCTGCCACAACGTGGCGCAGTCTGACGCAAAAATTTCCAGACATCTCTTCAAACATGTCACTTGGAAGTGTCTCACATGCAGTACAGATGTGCTGCTTCAGCTCCGCAATTGTTTGGGGAGTTTGGCGGTATACCAAATCTTTCAGGTACACCTAAAGAAAAAAGTCCTAGGGCGTCAAGTCTGGCGAATAAGGAGGCCATGCCATGCCATTTCCTGTATGCATCTCGTAATCCAAGGCAATTCCCCGCTCACTGAAATGTTCGTTCAAGAAATCAAATATTGCAGACGGGGCACCATCTTGCATGCACCAGGAGGTATGCGAACAGTCTTCCAATGCAGTATGAATCCCTACATATTCTTCCAGAATCCCAGAGATATTGTATAGCATTTATCGGTTGCTCTCGAAAAAATTACTATTTATTCCTTTGGAGGAAACCGCAGCCCATACCATTATTTTTGGTGAATGCAGGGATGAAGGTTCAGCAATATGAGGATTTTCGCTTCCCCAAGTCCACGAGTTCTGCTTGTTGACATAGCCATCGAGGTGAAAAGATGCTTCATCTGAGAACCATATGTTGCCAACATCGAGTTCACCGTCATCCACAAGTTGCAGCATGGCGTTCGCGAAATTATAGCGTGCATTAATCGCATTTGGACTGAGGGGTTGGTGAGTCTGGATTTTGTATGGGGAAATGCGAAGGCTGTGGCGCATGAGACGTTGCGTGCTCATTCTTCGGAATCGAGTACAAGATGCAACACGGCGTACGGAAGTCCGGACAGCTGTTGGATAACCTGCTGTACGGATTCAGCATTGGACTCTGTAACAGAAAGAGCGTGGCCGGCCGAAATTTCCAATACGATCATCATTCACGCTCTCACCGTTCGTTTCAATTTCTGGAATAGAGTCCTTATCGCAATGTCTGACGGTCCGTTTCTCACACGAAATTTTCTTTGGAAACTGCATTTCGTTTAAACAAAACTGTGTCCAGGTTGTGGAACTCTAATACAATAAATACCCCCTGTTCAACGGAAAAAAACCATTTTGGTAGAGCGGACTTGCAATCTAACGAGCAAACGCTATCAGCTTGACGACGAAGTACGCAATGGCGAGCTGAAACACTTCGTTTTAACTATATCAGCTACAGATCGCCTGCAGCGCCATCTCTTGGTAGAAATGTTAACTAAATTTGAAATTTAGTGGGATAAAATTTCCTTATTCTTAAGCATTAGGCCGCAAACGATAATATCTATCGCATCCCGTCTTGTTTTTTTTTTTTTTTTTTTTTTTTTTTTTTTTTAACTTTCAAAATCCATCAGTCATTTTTGGAACACCCGGTATATTAATATTTCATATGAATTAATTTTTTCCAGTAAAACTATTTTCGTACCCATCATGCCCAGATGATTAATGGAACAAGATACATAGCTGAATGTGAAGGACCTACCGCTTGGCTGTCGATTTACCGGTCTGGAGATTTCGTCGGTTTTTTGTAGATGTAACGTGAATTCATGTTAGAACCTTTTAAAAGCCTCTTACCAAGCCACAATCGTAGGCGATGTCCTATACACAAAACAAAGTGTATAAAAGAAAACCTATTATCTTGGATGATTGTTATTATTTATGAATATAATCCATTAGCGGGAAAACATTTTATTGCTCTTTATGTTTCATGTTTTATGGGAGGCAAAATTATTCTAACACCTTAGCATGACCATACCAGGGACACTGACCATAAATCGAATTTGACTTTAGTACAACTTTCATTTCCACGTCGTATCTTGTGTCAATAACATATTTTTTCTTTCTGTAACTACTGTATTTTACACATCTATTCATGTTATTACGTTAAATTTGTTCTATAATAAAACCATTATTCTGAATTATTTATGTGCCTTCAAGTGTTTGCTAAACTATGCAATCAAATTATGTTTTCTGCATTTGCAGACAAATTACCATTAATGTATACGATTGAATAGATCTGTGTGTTAAACAACAATTATTACTACCGATCTGTGTTCAATACGTCAGTATAATGGTGTACATTCAAGTGAATATGAATTGAGGTTTCCTACACATACGATTTTCTGTTTATGAGTGGGCATTTTATACTTAGTCAGAAGACTTTCATTAAATAAGATAGTTAAATATTGTAGTGTTTGGTATATTTTGTTATAAACTTTCCACACAAAATGATTAAATATTCCACAAATTTGAATAAAACAACAGATGAATGCACACATTAAAATTCAAGAATAAGTAACCGTTAATATTAGTATGAAGGATGCATGTAAGTTTCACGCATTCATGGTTTCAGATATATATTGTTTAACGCAAAATATTCAGGCTTTCGATCAGTGATCCACAACAGATTCATTCAAAATTTTGTACATTGCATACTTATTGGTTTTGATATAGTTTTTTTTAAATTTTTTAATAAACATTTCTTTCAGAGATAAATTTTATCCATTCTGTATATAGTCGAAGAAATGTAAATAATCAAAAAAAGATTTTTTCTTTTTTCAAATTTAGTATCTGTAATTTAAACGTCCATTTTATTTTAATTGTCATTAAAGAAACATTGTATGAGTAAAATCTAAAAATATACATCGCAGAGATTTTTGCATTTAGATAAGGTTTCATTGAATATAATGTAAGGAAAGAGCTCGATAGATACGTTTGGGCAATGTCGATGCAATTATTTACAATGAACAATTTTTTAAGAAATCTCAAGTACAATTTTTTGCTCAAAGTTAATTTGAAATGTATATCACAACAGGGTGAATTTCAAAAATTTTATTTAAAAAATATCTTTCATCTATTATCTGAAAAAAATATATTCATCTTTGAAATTTCAATCGTTTTCATATAGAACGAAAAACGCGTGTTATATTAAAATAATTTTAAAAACAGAAAACTGAGTTTGTAGAAATTTAAAAAATACTAATATAAGATGTTTTCACACTTGAAAACATCTTTATTTTCGTGTTACAAAATTTGATTTTAGATTTAATAAAATTTATTCACGGGGTTCATCAAATCTCTTTTTATTCCATATTTTGTGTTTCAGTAAATTTTTCACATCTTTTTTTAGCTGAGACATCTGAGAATCAGATTCTATCAGCTCAATAGGCATAATCATTTTAAACAAAGCTTTTAGGAAACAGTTTCAATTAGTCAATGCACTAATTCTATATGAATCGTATTCTTGAGATTTGAAAATAACCAATATTTTAAGTACACAGACATGAAAAGAGAAATATTTATAAGAATATTGTCGTATTTTCTTTAATGGAAGTCAAAATGGCCAATATGTTTGATACAAAGGCATACAAAAATGAAAAAAATCATATCTGTTAGAATAAAGTTGTATTGAATTTAATGAAAGTTGAGTTAAGCAAAAATTTAAATTCTGAATACTATTTATTTTTTGAGCATATCGTCTTTGTCATGCCAGTACCTGCTATTTGTAAAAATGCTATTTATCATTGCCAGTTTTTCTTAGCAGTTATTATTTGACAGTATTTTGGCTAATTCACATGGCACATTTTCTTAGCGATCACAGCTCAATGTATAATGCCAAATGTCACATAGAAGTCTTTTTATACGAAAATTTGGTTACGAAAATGTGGTTAATTAGTCATAATAATCAAAATGTCGAAATCTCCAAAAAAGTGTTCATATCAGATATTCATTAGACAACGACGATATGAGAGAGTTATAAAGCAGAGATTTTTAAAAAGGACTATTTTTTATTTAATTTTTCGAAAAAAATCTCCCCTTTCTTTTTTTTCGATCTTTTTCCTTACTACTCGGTAAAAAAAACACTTAAAGAAGATTTGAGGAATAAATAATGCTAATATTAAATAAGAAATTAACAAAAATTATACGCTCATATACTATGCTATATTTTATTTGTATCACTGTGAAAGCTGCTTTATATCAGTTTACTTTTAATAAGTAATTTTAATAATTTGTGAAAAAATTTTAACGCACACTTCTTTTAAATAATAAAATATTCCAATGAATGTACTGAGTACCGTTAATATCTATGAAAGTAAAACCGAAACTTGTTGAAGAAATTTTATATAATTTTCCAAATGATTCAAAATCCATTCATGCATGGAACTTACATGATCAAAGTAAAATTCCGTTGAAACTTGCATGGATGCGAAGGTCGAATGCGCGTGTAAACTATTTGTTATTATTCCTAAAACTTACTTACAAAGACTTTATATGACAAATCCGTTCTATGAGATTTTCACGTCTTTAATTGCAACGTACTATAAATGTACTTAAATACATCTTTGATATGTTGAAATATATCAGAATAAGAAGCTGAAACAAGAAATCTTTAGAGAAATTAGACTTTTCTCACGCAAATTAACCAATTCCGGACTAAAATGAAAAGACGACATCCAATTAGAATAAATTTACAAAAATTAATATTAACATTTTATAATGTTAGTATTGAACCTTTACCGTTGTTACTGACCACTTAACTTAGAATTTCTAGCCATAAAGAAAGTTTTTATCACTCCAGAAGCTCATTAAATAGTCTAAGTTGTCATTCCATTAGCTCTATTACTTATAGTATTCTACTGATAATGCATTTTGTTATTATAAGTTTCAATATTTGCTTATATAAGAGGAAAATGACCCAAAATGGTCACTTTTTAATAACTTATGGTTTTATATAGTAACTTATTGTAATATTTATAAATAACTTAAAGTTATATTTAATAACTTATAAAAAGAGGAAGGTGGCCCCAAATGATCAATAACAGTAAAATATTCAATATTTTAAAAATGTATCCCTAGAAGCAGATGCATAGTCCCTAGAAGCATGTTTAGAATGCTGAGAATGTACGGTAAAAAGCATATTTGATGCACCACTTCTAAAATAGCTGCAAAAATACTATAGCTGTAAATGATACATGACATGATCATTAATATTATAATCCTACTTGAAAATAAGAAATTCGCCAGCTGTAGAATCTATTATTTTTACTAAAATAAAAATTGATTTCTGGCAAAATTCTGATGAAAGTGAAAAAGCACAAAATCCTCATTCAATCAAGCCTGATTTAATGACATTGTACTGTTTTTCACAGTCATACTATTTACTATTTAGAATTAATATTGAACAGTTTTATAAATTCTGTAGACAGCATTAAAGAAACAGGGAATATTTATTATTCGCAATATCTAATAAATAATGAATAATTCTGCATTGTTCACTAGTCAAGAACATAACAAGCAAATGCATATATAAATGCACCTAATACATTAAATTAATGTGTGAAATATATTGCCGCCACAGAAATGCATTCCTTAGAAAAATAAGCATATTGAGCACAAGTGAAATCAAACGGAAACAGGCTAATTAAAAAAAACGAACATTAAATAAGTGTATTTTATGAGAATAACTTTTTTTTCTCCTTTCTGTTAATTTTTATGAACTTAAAATAACAACAAATAGTAGTGTTTAGAGAAATTTGTACATGAATAAATTCATCTTTCCCTGTGCATTTCAAATGACTGCATGGCGTGCTTTCATGTTTAGCAATAATTTACTTTTTGGAAGGTAATATTTAAAACTCTGATTCTCAGAGTATAACTGATTTCGAGCTATCAGGTATCGCTATGATGAGAAAATGTAAATTTCGTTGTATTAAAAAACAAGGGAAAGGTGGCCCGAAATGATTCCCTTAAGAAGCGTTTCTCAACCTGTGGCCCCAAGGGGGACGCGAGAAAAACCAAAGAGCAAGTAGTGATGCATGTTTTTAAAAAAATCATCTTATTTATTCTCATTTTTACTCAAAATATATCCATTTTCACTTAAAATGTTAGTTCAAATTTTACTGATAAAATCATTTTATAGAAAATTTGACTAAATGTTCATTTTTAAAGATTAAAAAAAACCTGACTGTACGTTGAAAAATGTGAAGGGAGGGGGCGCCACCGTTAGTTAGCCTTTGTTGGAGGGCGCGACGTTAAAAGGTTGAGAACCGCTGCTTTAAGGGGAAAACTTGCATAAAATAACATAAATGCTAAACAAAAACATGGTTCTTTGCCACAATATTTTGTACTCTATTTTGCGTCATAAACATACTTTAATAATGTTTTAAACCCAAAATGAGTAACGAAAAATAAAAATGAATTATGTAAAAACAGTCCAAAGGATCATTTTATTCTCACCCTAAGGCGTGGTAATAAAAAAATCGTAATTTTTTTTTTTATCGTCAAAATAAAAGATCTAAAATTAATTATTATTATACATAGTGAAATAAAATAAATTTTACAAACATTTGGTATGATTATTTATTTAAAATTTTAACATAAAAAAGTATCAGAAACAATGAAATATAATATTTATAATTTATAATTCAAAAATTATGTCCTAAAATAAACGCAGAAATAAATTAAATAATGTAAAGGAGAGTCACGCATTTTAAGAACATCTGACGACTAGGGCCCGGTACTGGAGTTTCTTAAGTCGATAGATCATTTTACCCGGCAATGGCTAGGTCATATTACTGGAAGACACCGAGAAACAACTGTAATTCACATGTAAAAACATACTGTATTTAGTATACTAAGTCACGTTTCTGTACACTAAAGACTATTTCTGAATAAAAAGGAAACCTAGTGCATATATTATAAGAGAGATGATAAAACACAGTTTTTTGAACAATTTTACTCAGGCATGAAATACACCAATCTCATGAATATCGCTACTGCTTAGTTTATGTGTTACCCAGTAGATAGCGCTACCTGTATCTAAGAAAACATGTGGATGGGCTTGCCCGCTAGGATCATTTTGGGCTATCTTTCCCTACGTTTATAATATGTTCCTTCTATGCATTTAAAAAACTGTATAGAAATTAAGCATGCAAATATCCAGTAAAAAGGTTTTAAATTTAGTCTTAGCTTAGTGAGTAAAAAGTAGATCACGTACAGAATGATACTTTGGTTGACTTTACCAAACATTAGCGTTTTTTGGATGGTAAGTTTAAACAAAAGCTTTCTCACATTTCATTTCTTACAAGAGTAGTAATGTTTTAAGAATGCTGCATTCTGAGGACGAATCGGTTAAAGATTTGAAACATACCTATTCGCTGAAGTTTAATATTAATTGCTGTGGTTGATAAAAAAACAAAACATTTTCTCACCTTTTTCACATTTTTTTTATGTGTGGTTCTATATGCGCACTAGCAATGAGATTACATGGTATGAATATTTGTGAATTTGTTTACTGCTTAAATTACTACACGTACGCTTGGTTAAACTATAGCTTTGCAATACGCTACACTTTCTGAAGAATTATCTAGAATATCTCTCACAAGAGAAACGTTATTTCTTCTATTTATTTTTTCTATTATTCATCCTCTGGACTTGGCATCATCAATCCAACATTAAGAAATATAAAATTATGTATACGCCAAAATTAATATGAAGATTAGTCAGAAGTTTTCATATTTGAATAAAAATTTAATGGAAGGAACAATACTTTACCACTCGTGTCACAATAGCATCATATGAGTTTAATTTTGCATTTGCCGTCCGGTTTGAAAAGATATGGATGGAATTCATTATTCCATAGCAGCTGTTATATCAGTTGAATTACAGGCAATATAATATAAAAAATATAACAATGGACACAAACATAGTTGTTTTAGATGCAGTCAAGATGCAGGATGCAGCGGTACACAATCGAACAAAGACTAAATTAAGTTATTCAATAAAACTCTTAATTAGTATACCGCAAATAATTTTTAAAGAAGATTTTTTAAATATTGAACATTGTTTTAATAATTTATGTGATTCATTCTGTCTTGCCTGCTTTCTGCGTGGTTGACTTACAATTAAGAGCGTGAGTTTGTGAGAAATAATATTTCCAGGAAAAAAATACATTTTGTCTATTTGCATCTCTCCTGTGATTATGAAATTTTATAGTTTAAATACAATACTTTCAAAAATAACTTTTCTTTTAACACAAATAGAATAACTAGGATGAATAAAATGAGAAATATTCATCTTAAAAGTCACGGCTGAACAACACAAAAATCTCCGCAAAACAGTAAACACGGACTCGGAATTTCGGCGCTGTTTCAGTTAGACTAATTATATTGTAAATAGTGGTATTCCAAAAATTTTAAATACTTCATATTTGAAGCTATTAGGGTATTCATATTTACCTCCATTACCAATATAAAATGCATGCTTCTGAATTAAATATTATCAAAAATGAATAGCATCCCACTCGCTTTAAATTAATTCATGATTCCTAATTTTGTACATAAATTTGAAATCAAGCGGAAATGCTTGTTATAATATACTACGTAAAAATCTAGACTTGTCTTACTATGAAACACACACTTGATATTCTCATAACAAGTCTGCAGGATTTGCTATCTTGTAAGAGAATTTGTGACACGTTTAAGCGCTCGTCTGGTATTGAGCATTAAACTTACATCGTGGTGTCTATTCCGTAATATCATGCAAGAGATTAAATGCTAATAAATTATTTAGAAAATGTATGCATATAGAGTAGAGATATCGAATCGCGTTAAGTCATGATATGGTGCTGATGCATTTCCCGTGTTAAATTGATAATGCTAGAATTTGCCCTTGATTTTAAAAGAGAAACTACAGCAATCGAATTTACAGCAATCAAACTTTATTGCAATTGTTCAGATGGTTTAATATAATTAGTGCAAGTATTACGAGTGCAAAAAGGAATGCATTTGATTATGAGTGAGGGTTAAAAGTATAGTGGGGATTGCTTCGGACGTGTTGTTTCGGACACAAACTTCAACTATTTTATATGCTATTCATCGTTTAAAGTTTTAAATGTTCACAATAAATAATGCCAATACATTAAATTGATGGACAAATTTGAATAAAGAAGGATTGCCAAGTACGTTAATTAACAAAATTTAATCAATTTTGTTGCAAAGAGAGTATAAAAGTTAAAATCTTCGGTTTAGCTTCACCATTCTAAACCGAAATTAGAGGATAAAACAGCGTTTGTCCTGAAATACAAAAGTAACTGAAGATATACATATGTATTTTAACATATTTGAGGCCATATATTTTATAAAAATTGTCTTTGTTTAAAGTGGTTAAGTGGTACAATGGAAAGTGGAGCTTGTCAAGTATACTGCTACTTGAAAATTTAAAGGGAAATATTATAATTATTTTAAGTATTATTACTTTTATTATTATTACTTAGAAGTTAGGCTGTTTCTTACGTGCTTGGGAAAAGTAATGTTGTATGAAGACAAAGTGTATGAAATCATTTGTTTAAGACCTAAAACCAAATAATCGGACAGCTTTCTTTCCCAGCATTTCTCACCCAGAACCAGAAAAATATTTTATGAGTTCCAAACACTTCCGTTGAAGTTCTTCTGGCCAAACCAAGTGTGTTAGGGTATACAAAAAAGCAGAATTGACACATTGCCTTTTGTGTGGTGACTGTATTTCGATTTGATATATTTCACTTTGTTTTTGCTTAGCTTAAACATATTGGATCGTGAAGAATGTAATTACTAGAAAAAAAGACAATGTTGGTTGATAAGTTTTTTTTTATTCTTCAAAGTATGAACTTGTGTTATCTATCAATTCTTGCCCTTTAAGTGGCATGATTTTTAGGACGGTGATATAAAATCCTGGCGGACGAGATTCAATGAATTCTTGGAAGGACAGATTTAGAGCAGTGCTGGAATAAACTCTTTCCCAGTTAAAAAAATTAGTCCAAATTGCGAAAGATGAGGTCATCAGTGGGGGCTGGGTCTGGTGAATATGCAGGATGATAAAGGGGTTCCAACTCCGATTCCAGGAGTTTTCCTACAGTCATTTATGCAGTGTGTGGTTTAGCATTATCATGCAATGAGATAGGACATGATCTGTAGAACAATGTAGGCAATTTTTCTTTGCTTGAAGTGTTTGCATTATTTCGTACAGTTGATAATTCATAGGCACTGTGAGATGGGTTAGAATGTACGGCGGCCATTAGTTCGCCGTTATTGATCATTTATTCTGGGTGAACGCGTTGTTCATTTGTTAGTCAAAGTTACCTCTACAAAGTTCGGAGAATCAGTTTGATAATGTCTGCTCTGTAGAGCCAAATACTGTAATACTATAGCCAAATGCACTGTTAATGTTTCGCGCCGACTGTGACGTCATAGTTCAACGTAAGAACTCATACTTCATAAAAGTGCAAATCACCGACAGTTCCATTTTCAAAAAAATTAACCCTTTACTTCTCAACAACTGAAATTCTTAAATTTCCTAAGAGCAATCTTCAGAAAGAGATTATAGATATATAGGAAGTTTCTATTTTTACGCTCGTTCTGTTCACTGCTTTAGTTTGAGAACATTGCTATTGTAAGCAACTATATTTTGCTTGATTCGAGAATCTTGATTTCAAATGTAGTGTGTGAATTCTTCATTGAAGAATTGTTTATGATTTTCCTCGAGTATTTCCACTGAATTGTAACTTGTGGGACTGTTTTATTTTTTGTGTTCTGTGAAAGCTTCTATACTGAGCGGAAAGCATCTGTGAAAGCTTCTATACTGAGCGGACAGCATCTGTGAAAGCTTCTATACTGAGCGGACTGTACGTTACTGGCCGTTAGAACCTGTGAATTTTGTACAGCTTATTGTTCGACGAAGTTCTCGAAGCAATAAAGTTTGAGTTCCATCCTAACAAATGGTCTTTTTACTAGAACTTTCTACACATACTGGACTCTAGAACGACGAACCCAAGAATCAAGCAGAGTTTTCTGCGACACTAGTTTGTTTACGTGATTGCAAGAAATATCAGGTAGTAACGAAAGTTTTCCACCAAATCTGCTTGAAAAACTAACTTCTAACTCCTTAGATAACTCTTTTTGATCTTACATTCGGTATCAAACCTGCACAGCGTCACGTGATGCAACAATAGTATTTAAAGCTGTACTCATTATTGGTTGATAGTCTGCAGCTGACTTTTCGCAACACAACTGGAAGTAAATGATGGTTCCAATCCTCTAGAGTGATAGTTCCATTTGACACACCTTGTACTTAATGATAACCATCTTTTTTTACAGATTTCATAACACAGTGTTATAAAGTAAGTCTCTTTCTTTCAAATGCCAAAAATCGTTTGACAAAATATGAGAAAATACGACAACGCGAACTGTTTTCTGACGATGTTTACGGGGGCGGGAAACTTTCGTTACAACGTAATAATTCTTATACATTACATCCTATGTACGCAAATCGTTTAAACTGAGTTAGTGTCTAAATGGTGCATTCGAATAAGTTCAAATTGAGTCTGTATACTGTAGGTCATCGTCAAACAACATGTATAGATTTTGCTATGTATAGCACTTATCTCTATCTATGAATAATCTTTCCACAGGGCAACAAATAAGTGTTCTTTTACATAATGGCCCATGTTCGGAAATTCCTGAAAGTGCGTTAGTGTCTATAAGCTACATTGAGCTCAAATTGGGTATATTATAGGTCACGGTCTCATGATATACATAGACACTTGTATGTGTAGAGCTGATATTTTGTTCACAGACTTGCAAGAAGCAATTCTTATGTATTATACGGCTTAAAGACGCAATCATTTAAAGTGAGCTAGCGTCTAAATCATACTTTCGATTGACATCAAATTAGGTACACATGCTATAGGTCACTCTTACATACTGCTTAAATTTTATCGAGTGTACGTAGAGTTTTTTGCAGGTTTACAAAAAAGTATTATTATACATTGCGGCCTATACATTCAAATCATTTTAAGTGCACTAGTGCCTGAACATTAGATTCGATTGAGTTGAAAGAAATTTATTTAAACTATTAGTATCAAGTTTTCGGAAATTCGAGTGAAGTCAATCCAGATTTTTAAAAATTTTTTTTGTATACTTGAAAATATATCTGTAGTATGCCAAAGTATTACTGAAGTGTTTGTGAATAGTTTAAATTGAGAACTTTTTAAAAAATCATTAGCATTATTGAAATGTTACCCTATTGAAAAACACACTATAAGTGCCGCAATAATCAATATTTCGAAGGCTGAAGGACAAAATACAGCTTCGTGTTACAGTATTAATTAAATATCTCAAAGTTTTCCGATTTTTCTTTTTTAAATTTTTTTTTCTCACTTATGAGTCAGTTGTGTTTACAAATTATTTTTTTCTCACTTTATTCTAGAAAAATATATCAGTCATTCAAATATTTTTTAATACAGTATGATTAATCAATACAGCTTTAAATGGCACGTCGCAGATATGCTACACATGATTTAAAGGATTGATAAAAAAATTTTAGCGATTTTTACAGCTCACAATTATTTCTTTTACAAGATAGGTAGCTTCTCCAATAAAAAAAAGCTAAAGAAATAAACCAAAATAATAAACTATTAAATTTGACAATCTTTTGCTAAAAATTTCACTAATGATGACATAAAAAAATGTTTAGTTATGTTAAAAATAATGAAAACAAACTCTCTTTACGGGGTTACTTCGGAACAAATTAAGCGTTATAAAAAATCGCTAATAAATAATCATAGCAACACTCATATAAAGTGTCGAGTTCAGACAATCGAAAGTATACACTGAAGAGCCCAAACATCATGACCACCTAATCAGTAAAACGTTGCGCCGCCTTTGGCCTTCAAAACAGCTGCAATTCGTCTTGGCATCGATGCCACGAGATCTTGGTAGATAACTGGAGACAGGCTGCAACAAATATTTAAACAAGGTAACACAAATATTGGAACATAGTGGTGTTTGAGCTCTGAGCTGCTGGGGAGAAGGGAGCAGCTGTTCTCCTGAAAGACGACGCACCCTAACACGTCCATAGACGTCATGAAGGAGAAACCGGGATTCGTCCGACCAGGCAACTCTCTGCCACATATCCATCGTCTAGTCTCGATGCTCCCGTGACTACTGTAGACATAGTTGATAATGACGCTTGATTAGGAACACGAGTGGGACATAAGCTCTGCAGTCCTATATCCAAAAGTTTCAGCTGAATTGTGTGTTACAAAACACTTGCACTTGCACTATATTGAGCTGCCAGCTTCAGGGTGCTGATTTTGCTGTACTAGGCGGGACAGTCAACGACTTTGTTTGACGATGCGTGGCCGCCCAACATCTTAGCGTCTGCTGCTGGTTTCACAGTCATTAATCCACTTTTATAAACACTAACAACGGCCAGCCGGGCTGTTTCGAAGATACTCTTTCAGAATCTCCGGGCCATTAGAATCTGCCCTGTATCAATTTCGCTTAGATTAGCAGCCTTTTCCATCACACATAAACGTAAGTACACTGAAGAGCCAAAAAAAAACGGTACAGGCATGCGTATGCAAATAAAACAATCAGAGTACGGCGCTGCTGTCGGCAACGCCTATATAAGACAGCGAGTGTCTGGCACAGTTGTTAGATCGGTTACTGCTACTACAATGGCAGGTTATCAAGATTTAAGCGAATTTGAACGCGGTGCTGTAGTCGGCGCACAAGAGATGGGACATAGCATCTTCGAGGTAGCGATGAAATTTGGATTTTCAGGTACGACAATTTCAGGAGCGTACCGTGAATATCGGGAATCCGGTAGAACATCAAATCTACGATATCGCTGCAGCCGGAAAAAGATCATGCAAGAACGGGACCAACGACGACGGACGAGAATCATTAAGCGTGACAGACGTGCAACCGTTCCGCAAATTGCTGCAGATTTTAATGCTGGGCCATCAACAAGTGTCACCGTGCGAACCATTCAACGAACCCAAATCATCGATATGGGCTTTCGGAGCCGAAGGCACACTCGTGTACCCTTGTTGACTGCACGAAACCAAGCTTTACGCCTCGCCTGCGCCCGTCAACTCCGACCTTGGACTGATGATGATTGGAAACACGTTGCCTGGAACACTTGACTGGAGTCTCGTTCCAATTGAATTGAGCTGATGGACATGTACGGGTATGGAGACATCCTCATGAATCTATGGACTGCACATGTCAACAGGGGACTGTTCAAGCTGGTGGAGGATCTGTAATTGTATGGGGCGTGTGCAGGAGGCGTGATATGGGTTCCCTGATACATCTAGATACGACTCTGACAGGTGACAGGTACGTAAGCATCATGTCTCATCACTTGCACCCATTCATGTCCATTGTGCATTCCGACGGACTTGGGAAATTTCAGGACAATGCGACACCCCACACGTCTAAAATTGCTACAGAGTGGCTCCAGGAGCACTCTTCTGAATTTAGACACTTCCACTGGCCACCAAAATCCCCAGACATGAACATTATTGTACACATCTGGGATGTCTTGCAACGTATTGTTCAAAAGCGATCTCCACCCCCTCTTACTCCTACTGATTTATGGACTGCCCTGCAGGATTCATGATGTCAGTTACTTCCAGCAGTACTTCAGATATTAATCGAATCCATGCCACATCGTGTTGCGGCACTTCTGCGTGCTCTTGGGGACTCTACACGATATTAGGCAGGTGTACCAGTTTTTTTGGCTCTTCAGTGTACAAGAATGATTCTTTAATTTCTCCAGCAACAGTTAAATACCATTGCCTATTAATTACTTGCACGCCATATCATTCAGACGATTTCATTGAAAAATGAATCGGTGAGTGCAGATACCACCTCAGTCACAAAAAGGAAATTTTTCAGGAGAGAGAAAAAACTTCATTACTCCTCCAAATTTTCAAATATTAAAACTTTTTTTCCCCTCTGTCATAACATGCATTTATGTTTCTGTCATGCAAATATTACTTAATTTCGACATCAATTAGGCTCAGGAAAATAAAAATTTGATTCGGACTTATGCTGTTTCTGCACTCAACTGGTTTTTAGTCAGCTGAAAACTTGGAAAAAGGTAATCATTCAAATTAAATCAAAGCAAATCAAATCACCATTTATTGTCTAACCATATTTATGGTATACAAAAGTCAAGAACATGAGTTTAAGAGAAAAAAAAAAGTGCTTTGCTTGCAGAAAATTATGGAGATGAAAATCTAACATTGAAGCTGGAATAACTATTTTTTAGAAAACCACCCCTAGGGCAGGGCAGTTGGCCAATAATAGTGTTAAAATAGATCATTCTCGACCAGTGATTCATTGCCGTGTGTCAACCATTGAATATTGTCTCCCATCGTTCGAAAAAGAATCCCCGTATCTACGAAACTACTCAACAGACTAACGTCATTCTTGCCCTCAACACGCATCTTGCCTTTCTAAGCTTATTTTCATCGAAAACGAATTTTCGCATTTTTGTGACTGAAGTGGTTTTTCCACTCACCGATTCAAATGTGGGGGCGGTCATAATTTATTGGCTCGTCAGTGTAGATGCACCTAACTGCTTTACAAATGCATTAATGAATATTCTAATGCCAACTTCTTTATGCCAATAAATTTTATTTCATCCGAAGCAACGCTATTATCCGCTGTAGTCTGAATATCATCTGTAACATATAGTAACTAGAAATGGACATGTACGTAAACATTTCTAAGAAATATACAGGGTAGTCATGAAAAAAAAAAACTTCTTATATATGGACCCCTGGCCGCTGCCATTCCGTTCAACCAATCGAGATAATATTTCAGATATATGGAGATAAGATTACAAATCTAAAGGCAACAGCAATATTTTGTTTGCGAAAGTTGATCAGCGAATTGAAAAATCATAAAAGGCGTTCTAACTATACATACATGACGAAAATTGGCGGTGTAGAGCATTTGCAAAGAAAAGCATTGTAACGAAACAGTGATTGTTCAAGAGAGGGAAGTTGTTTTTATTGAAATTAAGAGTTTTCAGGTGCCCTATTGTTAGTTTAACATTTCTACTGTCTATTCCACCGAATTAATGCGAATTTTGTCAAAGCACTTTCACTCGGTGTTGTTTTTGGTTCTTTACAATATACTTATTTGCAAAAGATTTACGCCGCCAGTTTTCTGCATTGTGACACGTGTATCGTTCGAATGCCATTTATGGTTTTCCAATGTGCTGATCAATTTTCGTGAAAAGAAAAGTCGTTGCCATTGGAAATTTTGGAAATGTTTTTACTGTGACCGTAACCGTGAGAGCTCTATTGTTTTAAACAATATCAATCTCGAGCTCATACCTTTGAATAGCTGTATTTGAAATGTCATCTCGGTTGGCAGAACGTAACGGCGGTTAGAGGCATGAGAGAAGTTTTTTTTATGACCACCCTGTATATCCTTCAAATACTGTGCACCAATTAACCAACAGATATATTGCGATTTCTGGATTTAAATGTATTTATTTGTTAATCATAAATATTTATACAATAGCTATATACAACATAACAATTCTAAAGGTTTTTTGGTTTTTCGGAATTAGTACAGAACTCGAAAGCTGATATTGATTTTACTGCATAATAAATGCAGCGCTGCTAAACTTGTCTCTTTGCAAAATCATAACAGTCGGGATTCGCACACAAGGCTCTCGAATTACAATAGCAGCAGAAATTATAAACCGGATATTCAAATCTATTGAAATTTCGGGTTATTACATGTGGTTTTTGATCCAAAAAGTTATTATTTTGTGTCTCGTGTATTAATACACGTAACTGTGTTACTGTAATTCAAGTACGATAGACTTACGCGGTCTCTGTTTTGCATATCGAACATCAGAATTGTTAATGATATAGTTTTATCGTATTTTACCTTCAATACGGAGTCTCTTTAGACAGAAGTGCCTTTATTTTAGACATTAAAGCAGGTATTGGGGATGGGTGTGTGTTTACACTGTTTCTTAACCCTTGCCTTTATAATGCTCGAGTGTACTATGAGATGTAATGAATGTTTAACTCTGCTCACGAAATTAAGTGAGCAGAGTTTTGACAATTCATTTTGCATTGTCAGAAATGTACAAAACAACATTTGTGGAAGTTTTTCTGTATTTCTTCATTTCGAAGTAAAGTGCCACGAAAGCATCTCTTTTATTCTAGATATTTACTGTGACACTACTACATTGAAACCGCCAAGTACCTTTCGACGAAGTAAAAACACTAATTTGCTTGCGTCACGTAATAAAATCTTGTGTCATAAAATTGCACAATTTTCAATTGAGGAATATTAATCGTTGGAACAAAGGATTCAAAATATATCTAAATGAAATAAAAACATGAAAACTGATTTAGTTACACGACAACACTACTTGCACAACAGTACTTTTAAGCAGTGAGCTAAGAAATGATCACAGGGCATATTTATCGTACATTAATTTCAATTATTTTTCTTTCTTTGATTCAAACAGACTTATATTTTTTAAATTTTATTTCGTTTACAAGAAAGGAAATTGAACAATTAAATTTAAATTCTGCTTAATTATTTAATTCAAAAGAAATATTGTTTTTTTATCAAGAAATTCATTTAATATCTGAAATGAGGGATATGATTCTGACTTCCAAAGGAGAATGCTTTAAGTGAATTTATTTTCTTTTAATATACTTGATTAAAAACATTTTTAATCAAATTAATGAACAAAAATAGAAATATATCTACCTTACCCAATAAATCACAAATACTGTGAAACGGGATGAATCGGAACAAATTTTCAATGTAATACAAGCAATTTCGCCATAAATAAACGCTAGGAAAATTATAGATACCGATTTTATTCAGATAAGTAATATCATGAAGAGTGTGAGATTGTTATCTTCAATGGTAATATTACATGCTTATGAACAAGACTAGAAGTGGAATCGCAAATAACCCCTCGTTTATACCACCTCCAAATCTTCCCTTGTAGGTACAGACAGTTTCGTATTCTAAACTTTAAAGTAGTAGTTTTTTTACTAAGCATATGTGCATACAACAACATGTCGTATAAGAATTTACACATCTCTTAGACCGCGTCGAGAGAAAAATGAAGGAATTCATTAAAATTCGTAACTAACGAGAGAGGCAGGCTGCGGTGCTGGCATTTTGGTCCCACTCTTTTGCCAACTAAGAGTAATGTGACCCTAGAGGTGTGGCCATCTTAATCCGATACATCCGCAGTAAGATCAGCACACCCCCTATGTCACATGACTCTTAGTCGGCAAAAATGTGTGACAAAAAAGTCAGCATCGCAGCCTGCCTTTCCAGTCAGCCACGTTTAAGATTTAAGGGTCGTATCGGGACACATTGGGATGCCATGATTTGATTTCTTAAAAAGACAGAAAATATACAAAAGAATCTATTGACAAGATCCTTGTCCAAACAACTCATATTTTTTATAACTTCTGAAGAGGATACAGGTTTTGGAATTCCGTAAAGTCCCAACTTCCCAATGCATTTCCTCTTGAAGATTTTCACCGTCGTTAGAATTCGTGGAAGATAAGTCATACGAATTCTATGTTGCGTAAGGCTTGTCCACAGAAGGCGACGGATGTGCAAGGAAATTAAAAAAAAAGACCCGAAATACCTAGATGTTTCAAAAAACGGGGAGGGGCCAGCATACCTTCTGGAAGATGTCATAAATATACATAAGCCAAATGATTGCATCCAAATAGATATTCATTTCAGAGTCATGACTACTTTTGTGAAAGACATGAGTAAATTGAATTTGTATTGAATCTTGATATTTCACATTTTAAATACATGTACTACAATGGATCTTAAGCTTCCTTAAGTCCAAAGAACTTTTCGTGCTTTAAAAATATTATTCATTTATTTTTACAGAAAAGAAAGGTTTTGTTCCATAGTAACTACATCATTATTAGTTACTTGACCCTATTAAATGATAAATTAGAATGAATAAAATTATTAATATGTGTTCTCATTCACTTAATTTTGTGGGGTGAATCGAACACAAGTAAAGATTTTTAAATATTAATGCAATTAAAAATTCTTTCTTTGCCCTAAAAACTGCAAGAACAAAACATGATAGACGTTTCCATCCAACAATCAAACTTAAAAAAATAACTTTAGATACTTTTCTTTAGTTAAAGTTGAAAAGCGTTTTGATTCACCACGCTTTACGGTACTTCGATTACAAGTTTTATTATACTCAATTTTATTAAGTTGTTTCACATTCAGGACCTTTTCATATTACCTAATTTAATATACATCCTTAAATTCAAATTTGTTTAAACTTTATCGGGTCAAACTTGTCTTCCCATTATAAAGACTTCAAATACTGAAAATATTTATACATAATCAAATATTGAAAAATATTTGATCACGAAGAAAAGGAAACGTGTTGCGATTTGGAGGCAGTAAAAATAATTTTAAATTTAGTCTTCAAAGTAAACTGAATTTCATATAAAGTTGAAATAGTGAACATTTCATTCCGTATATTACTTTTACTCATTTTTATGTTTAGAAAACACGTCCAGATTTCCAGCTTTGAATTCTTTTAATTTTTTAAATTATTTTTAGTGGGTGTATTCAAGTATTTTTTAATCATAATCGGTCTTTAATAATTGTAACTTAAAGAGTAATAAGAATTTTAATATTACAATTAACAAACTTATTTTATTGAAAATTTATTGAGTGCTCATTAATATAGATAAATACATAAAATTTTATGTACTAAAGTGCTCTTAGATTCAAAATTAGAAAATTTCTATTGCAAAATATTCTAAAAGCATAAAATATATTTGAATGTAAAATAAATGTATAATTGGAGATTTAGAGTTATGGTTGGAGGTTGGGTGCTTAATTATTCAAGTTCTATATTTTAAGATATTATGTTAAAAGCATAAATGACCATCTTATTTTAATCAGTTGTTTTAAAAAACAGTTTTTGTTCTTGTTGCTCTCGAAAGTAGTCAGATAGGCAGTCCCACATTATGAATAAAATCCATGATAGACACTGCTCATCATCTCTTTCGAAACAGATACTACTAGTGGTACACGTGCGAATAATTCGCACTAAATAAGTGTGATATCACTTCGCAAAATTACAAAAATTATTTATTTTATTTATTCATTACAAGATGGCCGGATTCCTGTGTAACGAAATCAATCGCAACAAAGAAAACTTTTGTATACATCTAGCGAGCTGTTCTGCATTCACGAGCGATTTCACTTGCAAAGCGTAGCACACGAATGATGCAATGACGTCATATTTCATATGTGCGTTGGCCTTGCACTAACTGCGAATTTCACAGGTAAACTAATGCTAAATGTACAAAAACCACTACTTCGTAACTCCTAGAATATCACCTCTTCACGCAATTTCTTTTGCAAATCGCAATGTTCAACAGCTATGACGTTTCTCTTCATTGCAAAGAAAAACGATTACGGCTGCTAGAAATGGTGCGTTATCGCCGTCATTTGGCATGGGCACCATTTCTACCTTCCACTCATTAATTTACAAAAACAAAAGCCCTCTAAAATAATTGCCTTGTAGATATTTTTTGATTCCTAAAGAGCTGTAACGTTTTCACTTAACGTTTGATTTGAAATCGTCGGTACAATTCTTTTAACTTCAGATAAAAAGGAAATACGTATTCTTATAAATGAATTTTTAAAATATTTTTATTTAAAAAAAATTAGTACATTCAATGTACTAATATAATTGGGAATGAGTGGTATGCAAGAAAACTGAAAATGTAATTTAATGAACAAAACTGAAAGAAAATAATGAAAAAAAGTAACACAAAATATGTTAGTATGATAAGTGCTTTTAGAATTTATTCACTTCTAGAAAAAAAATGGTACTACGAAAACCATAAACAGCTAATTCTTAAATAATGTAAATTTTACCGTAAAAGTAACATTTAATACATTACTGCAATTGGAAATAAACGTAATCAACAAATTAAAATGTAATTTTATAAACAAAACAGAAAAAAAATAATGGAAAGAAATTAACACAGAACATATTGGTACGGGAAGTACTTTAAATATTCATCAACTTCAAGTAAAAAGCACTGTACAGCGAAAAATACAAATAGCTAATTCTTAAATAATGTAAATTTTAGCTTCATCTCTTATTAAATATCCTGTGTAAATATGGTATTTCAGAACTGGATAAATTATTTGGATAACAACTTATTTTACCTAGTGATGTCTGCTTAAATTGAGGAGTTGAATATCAATGTTACTTCAAGCGCTCTTAGCGTTCGTGTTCAAGTCTTTGAAACAGAAATTTCCTTAAATGAGTCACCTCAGTAGATGGCATACTTCATGGCACTTAAGACGCTCGAGCATCCTTCATCCTCAGGAACAAAGAGTGGAAACACCTTTTTAAAATGGGAAAATGAATACTTGTCATACCTCTCACCTGAACGGTTTGCTCTTATACAACGTTTTACAGTTTTAAGTCGACCGTAAAACGAGAGTGAAGTCTTTTGGATGATGAATTTTTCGAGTGGAGTTCGTAACGGTTGTAAAGAAAATGAATTTTAAAATTTAATTAATGACTGGAAAGAAAATGTTTTTTAAGAACATGCTCGTGTACAGGAAATGTTTAAAATATTAATATATTTTTTGTCGTTTTAAGATTGAAATAAGAAAATTACTTCATAAATATTACAAAAAATGTATTAAAGTATTGTTAGATTTTGCTAATGCTATATATTGATTGAACTGATTTTTAAAATCCACCATCTTTACAGGAGCTTATTCAGAGAGGGGGTTTTGAGGTACAGAATACATCCTCCCTCAAATTTTTCTAAAAGGACCCTATTATTGGCAATGAGGCTCTAATTTCTGAAAACAGAATCCTTTTATCATATTCTCTCGGTACGCAACTGCAAGTTTACAATGGATTTAAACCTTCAAAGTCTTACGTTCTTACCTTCAAAGTCTTACCCTGTAGTTTAGGTATCATGCAACCTTATTCTAGCTCTTGTTCTGCTGATTGTAAAATCATGTAACACTTGACTATTTATGCTTATGTAACCATAAACTATCAAGTGTGACATGCATGGTTCGAAAATAATGGTTTTTGTTGTTGTTGTCTCCAGAAAATTTTGAAAGATTTTTGAAAAATATGTTAATATTTTTTTAATTTATTGACCACTGCTGGAATCTGAAAAAGCTACAGAATGAAATGCACTTGCATCTCAAAGAGTACGGGTAATTTGTGAGTTCTGAAGTTACATTTGATTACCTTTCATGCTTATAGGCTTGAATTTGGCACGATTGTACTTAATTTCTCTTGATTGTACTTAATTAATTTTATTCTCTTTCTATGATTTGTTTATATAAACCAGTATATGTAGTCTTTGATTTGATATATGGGCATGATGTTTTACAATAGCCACCTATGTTATGCGCTAAAATTAAGTTTCCTCTTCTCGAGATTAGTCATAAAGTCGCAATTTTGACTCAATTAATAATCAAAAAGGAAGAGTTTGATTATTAGTTGAGTACTACGGAATCATTAACAAATAATTTTCTTTTTTAATATTACATATTTTACCGAGAAAAGTTTTCAAAGAAATTGCAGTAAAGACATTAACTCAATTCAAATTGTATACTCATTGTACTTACATATATATAGAGATATATACATACATACACGAAAAACATCAAGTTCCTTGATACCCCTTTTCAGGTAAATGGGTTTGACAGACAAACCCATTTACCTGAAAACATTTGTTAGAAGTTTTATTGGAATTGTAGAACCTATCATACCGAGATAAATATTTGTTTTCATCCTTTAAGTCCGCCTAGGACTTGATTCAGCGTATTAGAGACGTTTTCAAGTCTTCATTGCTTAGGGCATGTTGTCGGTCGGATAGGAAGCTTTTTAGTTGAAAAAAAAAAAGATAAGAATCAAGATACAAGAACGGTGCTAAAGGCAAATGGCCACTTACCAGTGCAGCTCTTGCAGCATGTGCTTTGTGCGACGGTGCGAATCTGGGCGAGCGTTGTTTTGAGTCAGCACAGCACGAGCAGTGAGCATCCCTGCCATTTTGCTTCGGATGGATCACAGATATCACCTCGCATCGAGAGGGATAAGAAATTTGAATGTACATTTTTGGCCGCTACAACAACTGGGATTGCTTAACTGATGAATGCAGTAGTCACACCCATGATCCACCCTGCTTGCTCTCTCATATATCACAATTCATCATTGAAATCTCTCAGCAGAGTGTGAAACCTATATTTTGGACTTTTTTTTCGTAAACCTAACAGTGAGTGAACTGAACCTCTGAATGAATATTTTGAATATAATTTGAAATATAATGTTTGAAGAGCTTTTCACTGTATGGACCGGCAACAGTAATTTCCTTCCACTCAATAGAGAGTTATTTCGTGCTTAATTGGTTTCCCTGGTCATGCGTCTTTCCCTTTCAAAAGAATCATTTGTTGAAGTGTATTGCATTGTGTTCAGTTATTGGGAATATAATGTAGTTCCACTAAATGAATATACAATGCCAGTATTCTATTCGGTCACTGGGATATCGTACTTTTTTTACTTGAACTCCTCTAAACCCCAATACAATAAGATATATTCTCTCCCAATTTTTTAAAAATTAAATAATGCGTTTACACACATAAATACACCAAGCTACATTTAAAAAATAAGTCTATACATAATGATTTAAAAAAAAAATTGTACTTAAGAGTTCATTTACTGACCGGTTTGTCCTGTATCTAAATATAAATGTATCATTACTTGTAGAAGCATGATATAATCCTAATAATGTATATTTTTATAATATTTATTAAGAAAGTGTTTTAATGTTTATTTTTGTTCAATTTTCTATTATGTTAAGTGATATAAATAGATGCTTAGACCCTCAATTAAAAATCATTGATTAAAAATGCAAATAAAAATATATATCTAAAGAAATTTACAGCTTAAGGTCTCATGTTGAAGTATATCTAATTTAATATAGCTGTTTCCTTAAAAGAGTCACCTCAGTTCCTTGGCAAACTTCATGACACTTATTTAATTCAAAACTCCTTCATCAACAAGAACAAAGGGAAGAAACACCTTTTTAAGATGGGGAAATTAATACTTGTCATAGCTTTCACTATAATGTGCTGCTTTTACAAAATGTTTCACTATGTTAACTCGACCGTAAAACAAGAGATAAATCTTTCAGAAGATAATTTTTTGAAGTAAAGTCATTGAAAATTTGAAAAAAAGGTAAGTAGTAAACAGGAAATTTGTTGAAATAGTGCACATATGTACAAAAATATTCAAATGATTGTATATTTCTTATAGTTTTAATGTTTAAATTGTACAGTTTAATTGAGATAAAAATCTTTTGAGCTTTAAATATTGACTAATGAAAGGGAAATATTTTATATAAATGTAATGTACAGGTACTAAAGTATTAAAACTAAGCACTATAGAAATGTACCTTAAGCATTATATGAACGTTGTACACTAAGGATTAAATAACATATTATTATTGGTAAAATTTGATATTAATATACTTAAAAAATTTAATTTTCTAAAAATGAAGTTCATGGTTTTTAGTAGTATTTTCTTGATGTATAATTATGCTACTTAGGCCAAAAAAAAATCTTATTTATTTACTTAATATCATAGCTATGAGCCTATAAAATTAGTGATCCAAAATTAATTTAATCCATAAACATGGAATAATGTGCAATATGAATATTTTCATGCTTTATTTTCCGTAAATCTCTTTAGAAAGTACTGTTAATAAATCTGTGCCACGCAAACTTTGCTTAATAAGACAAAATACTCAGAAACGTCATTTGTGATATCTGCTTAAAGAAATGATTTCAATAACAGTATTCTTTCAAGAACTCTACATCTTACGGTTTCGTGTTCAAGTCTTCCTAATTTAATGCAACGATTCTCTTAAAAGGGTCACCTCAGTTCCTGGCACACTTCATGACACTTATGACACTCGAGAATTCTTCATCCTCGAGAACAAAGGATGGAAACACCTTTTTAAGATGAGGAAAATTAATACTTGCCATAGCTTTCTCCTGAACAGATTACACTTATTAAAATGTTTTACAATGTTTAGTCGACCGTAAAACGAGAATTAAGCCTTTTGGTAGATGCATTTTTCGTGTAGAATCAGTGAATGTTTAGAAAAAGTATTTTAATTAGAGAATAGAAAATAATTTAAGTACATGTATGCACGGTAAATATTTAATAAACGAATTCTTTTTTTTCATTTTTAATAATAAAAGAGACATGCACTCATCGTTTAGGTACTTCAAATGTGACATTTTATTTCTTCTATTGGTTATATTACTGCAACTAAAATGCGTTTATTATCTCTTGTACAAAAAAAAGGAAGAAGAAAAAAGAAAAGAAAAGGAAAAGGAACAAGAGAAAAGAGAAAAGAAAAGAAAAAAAAAGCCTTCCAAATTTTACTTTTTACGATATTTATTGCTATATATTTATTAGTAATTCGGTAGGTTCCATTTCTAAAACACTTTTAAACCTCACACTTTCTAAATTTGTATGATTCCCTCAATGAATATTATAAGTATTTAAATTGCTATTTTAGAAATTCAAAATCCGGTTTAGTATGGTTAACAACATTTAATTCAGATAAAAAGATGTTTCTGACGTTACTTCAACCACCTTCACGACACGGATATCCCTCTTACATAGTCAAAAGCGAATTCTGATCTTTATGAGCACAATAACCTGAGCTATTAATATGGCAACCAGAAGCAATGAAAAGTGTGGACACAAACATTTTCAGATTTAGGGCGAGTAAAACGGTTTATTGAAGATTATCTGTTACATTACAATATAGAGCGAGAAGAGGAGAGGGGAGACGGGTACGAAAATCCGCGTGGATTAATTAAGCAGTTCCAGTGGCACAAAAACTCTTCGATTTTCGAGGAGCAGTCGTATTTACGTGGGGCCGTAGGACATAATTCCACCACTCTCTCATCTCTGATCAAATCACATTATTTTACATGACCTGCATCCGAGGTTACAAAGGCGTGTACGCACGCGTACACATGAAAGAACCCAGAATCGGGCCACCTGGTGACTGGCAATTAATTAAATAATAAGAACATAACTCCAAGAGCGAGTGGCAAGTATGGCAGGAAAGTAAAGCTTACAATGAAAGTACCCGCTTTATGAACAATACCCAAACTAGTAATTTTTTTCAGAATATATATATATATATATTGCTTTTGTGGAAAGCTTTTTGTTATCAGTTATTGCAGTTGCATTATAAAATGAGTGCATTGTAATAGTTTAATTGTTTCACTTTATCCTCCCACCTTCAATTATTGCACTTTACTTATATTCTTGTGTTTCTTTTTCTTTTTTTTCCCTTTTAAGGAATATATTTTCATTTGAAAAAAACTTTTGCCAGCCTCTCATTAACTATTCAACGACATCCTTCTAAGTAAATTGCTTGTGTTATAAACAGAGCCATGCGGATAATCAGTTGAGAATTCTAATAATATAATATATGTTTTGAATACATTCAGTAAATCTTTGAATTGTATTGCTTAAAAGAACTGCATTTAATAAAAAATAAATAATAGGTACAAGATTCGATTCCAAAATTCGATTTAAAAACACAAACACACAAACACACAAAAAAAAAAAAAACGAAACATACCACAAACACTAATTTTACAGAATCAAACGTATTTTGATATTATTGAAGAAATAGTTTGCCTTTTCCACAATAAAAATAATATTCCGTCCATACAAAAAAAAAAGATGCTTTTGATTTCTCATAATTACCAATTAAAATGTTTATTTAAATGTTTACTTTATTTTCGATTTTATTTTCAATTTTATTTGTATTTTTTTTAAATCATGTTCGATTTATTAAGATTTAAAGAATTACTAATATCGTTATTTTACAACACACACAAAAAAAATTGCATACGTAAAGATTAAAATAGTTTAGAAATATCAATGTTAGTAAAATGAACTTTAAAAAAAATGAACTTATGAAAGGAATAAAAATAAATAGATGCGTTTTTAATTATAATCTGTATTTTTCTAGTAATTAATTAAAATTCCAAAATTAAGGTATTGTTTACTGAAAATTCCAAAGGAATTTCAAATCTTCATATGTATAATTTGTTGATGAACTTGTGGTAAATATTTTATGTTTTAAGATTTATTTTCAAAGAGAAAGCATTCATTATTTATTATGCTAGCCTTTTGAAAATTATTAAAGCTGATTTAAAGAATGCAGTGCTCCTTATAATAATCATTTATTAATAAAACTTTTCTAATTAAGATATAGCTATGAATAGGTTCACATTTATCTGTTTATCAGTGCTATCTTATCAGAGTTCTAAAAAAAATTATATATTGCACAAGAAACTGGGAAAAACATAAGTCATACTTTAATGTTTTGTATTTTGGATTCGGTATGCTTTTGCCGTGCAGCAAAACATTTAAAAATATTTCCAGTGAATCACATTTTTTTTTTATTATACCGAATGAAAAAGTGCTGTTGTTTTGATGTTTATATCTAGGGTGTACAAAAAATATTAAACTCACATTTTTTCCATCAAAATTTGCAAGTCTGAGCAGAAGGAATTTTTAACTTACTATACTCATATTTCCCGATCTAAGATTTAATGAATTTTATTTCAAATTTCCACAGAATTTTTCCTATTAAGATTGTCACATTTTCAACATGAATGCAAACAGCCATTTCACAAAATTGCTAAAATGCATTTTAAATGCTGCAGATCAGTTTTAGAAGATGCCTCTGTTGTGATGAACTTAAAAAGGAGCAGTTCAACTTTTTTCAAACGGTGTATGTAAAACAAACTTTTTAACCCTTTATAGAAGTGTGAATCTTCGTACCTACTAACACTCTTTTATACTAGTCAGTTAGTTTTGGAACATCCTGTATATAAATGTGTATGTAAAGGTAAATCATTAGATTTAGTCCATTGTCACTGTCTGCCCTGCAGTTTTTTTATTTTTTGTTTTATTTAATTTTTTAGTTTTTGCCACTAGTCTTGCAAAAGGGGATTGCAGAAGCTTCTAACCCTAGCCAGCAAACTTCCCGTGATATTACAAAATTCGTTGTGCAAACATGAGTTACGTAAACAGTGGCTGCTAGAGTAGGATACACGTGATCGTAAAGTGAAGCAAAGGACATAGAATCATCAAGGTATGCTTGTAAATGTATTGAGTTCTTCATGCTTTGTAAAAAGGGCAAAATGTCCTTCCACGACATGTTTGTTTTCTGCTAGACTAGACAAAGCAGCTATAATACCTTTAGTCGAGTTGGCCCTTTTAATATTAAGTAGTCCCACCATAATTATGCACACTTTTTTCAATCGTCGACTGGTGACAGCAAAGCTGCATGACAATGATAGCACGAAGTAGGATTACGTAAAGGTACCATTTAGAGTACTTCAAAAGAATGTCCTGAATAAAAAAGAATCACAGCTATTGAGATTTTAACCCTTTTTTGATTGAATAGAGCATAAGTATAACGGGAAAATTCAAGTTCACGGGAGTTCAAGCAGGCGGCGCTAACACACTTTCTTCATCCGCCAATTCAGTGTTTGTGAAGATAGCAACTGCAAAACAGGAAATGTTTTGTATTCTACTTTTCCCGAAGTATGAGTCTGTAACATCTGTCTAGCTTGATTTCCGACAAGACCACCATGGTTTTGAATTTCTTGTCGTGAAGAATATTAGAAGAAGGTGTAAAGAAAAAGAATTAAAATGACCCTTTCCTACATATTAGATGTTGTCTGCCGTGTAGACACATGGTACGCATCAAGAGGTGGACATACTTAGCACCATTAATTTGGCTTATAGAAAAACTTTATCTATTTAATATTGAATTCAATTAATTAATTCATATTACATGGAAAATAAAGAACACTGTACACTATGTTTAATCTTCTTCATAATATGCATATTTCAAATCCGGTCATTTTTGAAAGACCGTGTACATTGAAAACTTCAGGATCAGCACAATTCTCACTCCGCCTGAGAATGCCGTTGCTTTGCGCGAAAACTACAAAATCTAACCCTTTCAAGCGCTAAACTATAACCTTAACGAAATTCGCCACGGGAAACTCCAGCTAAATGGTTTCACATGGTAAAAAAATGAGCAGAAAAAGCTCTTTTTGGATGAAGATGGGGATTTTGTTTTTTTCTCTTTAAAAGCAATGCTTCCATTAGTTGAGCTGGGCAAAAAGTCTGTTGCATGAGTTGATTTGTTTGTCTTGTTATAGCAAAGCTAAGTGTGGACTATTTGCCTATTGCATGAATTGAATGCAACAGAATAGGGAATTTAAAGTGCACCGAAGTAGTGGTCACACAATAATATTAATAATAATAAAAATAATAAATATATAATAATAATAATAACTATATGATGGTAATAATAATAATAATTTTTGTATTATAATTATAATAATAATAATGAATCTATTCTTTTTAAAATTAAAAAGAAGCATTCGGATTTTTGTTTTACTAAATTCCTTATTCCAAACAGCAAAGGACCCACTAAAACAGAAATTTCCTTTTTCCTTGAAGAAAAGTTATGGGTAAAATTTATTAAAAGCGGCCAACACTGACAATCTTGCCTATATATAAATATGTGTATAGATATACATATGTATGCTTTGAATTATAAAAGCATTTTTCTGAAATATATAAGTTGGCTTTTATTCTTCAAGGAGCACCCATAAATTACAAAACTCTGAAAGCCGAAAGACAATGTGCAGTAGCAGATAGCCGAATGAATACACAACTCGTAGCTCTTGAGAGTAGGGTGTCTCAGGCCATACTGCTGCATTTGAGGACCCTGTTTATTTGTTTCAGGCCAACCTTTAACACCAGTCGTTTTGAATATTTTTAGATTAAATTAAAAGGCAGTGATTTAAAACAGGTAAAAATAGATGGAGAATTGTACAGCTTTAATCCCCCATAATTTCGTAATAATTTTAAGTTATATATCTAAGCTCCTGTTTGTAAAAAATGCAACACTCAGAATAAAATGAAATTCAATTTACAAACGAATTGTATTAGTTTTACAAATAAATGATTAAATTTCCAAAGCAAAAATAGAATATTAAGTATCCGAATTACATTCATTAAGTGATTCAGAAAAGTTGAGCATTTAATCCTAAAATGTGTCCGAGATACGAAAGAAAGTATATGTAAACTTAATCTACTTTTCAAGGACTCTCGTAGGGAAAAAATAACACCGTATGTTCGTGTTTCAGGTGTCAAACATAAATTACGAAATAAAGCAATGGATAAAAGCATAATAATATCAATATTGTGGTCTATCAATTAATTAATTTATGGTCACATTTTACAAGGAGGCAATATTTTTGGCACGGGGGCCGTATAAAATTTCACATTTTTATTTATTTAGATTTGATTTAATGAAAGTCTTAATTGATACTTTAAATTTCTGTACCTGTATACGCGTAACTTTTGAAGTTTTGATTTGGAAGTTTGCGATGAATATTGAAGGAATAAAAGCCAATTCAACGTTTATATATATATATATATATATATATATAGAGAGAGAGAGAGAGAGAGAAATAGAAAGATAGATAGATAGATGCATCCATGTGGAAAGTATAAAAACCTTTTGCTGAAATGTATTTCCAACTACGCTAATTCTCCTGAGATCCAAAATTATTCCCAAAACAAAACATAAATAATACAAATTCGAAGAGATTTCTACTGAGCGACTTCCTCGAACATTGTGCTTCATGCCCTCAACAACTAAAGTAAGCCACTTACATAAATAAACTTTTATCTTTGAACGGTGAGTGTATTTCACTGTTGCATAAACTTAAAGTTAATTTAAACAAACACACCTTAATTAATTTAACTCTCTAAAACCACACAGCTCTAGAGTCCTAAATTTTATCTAATTAAAGAATTGCAGCAACTTTGGGAAGATAAATACTATTTTCTTGCATTATTTGTAATATTTACCACTGTAAACAAACATTTATCTTTACAAAAAAATAGGTGAACATTTTCCGTATTAGAAAACAAGGAGAAAGCTGCTGTTTGAAAAAAATGATTTGATCACGAATATATTAGTATAACCATATTAATATGAATCGCATCAATAAATAATTGATTTAAGAAATGTATATATGAAAAGGCAGACCGGTGGAGATTTCGCTTAAAGCCCTGACGTGGGCCGCCTCTTCCAGCAGCACACTTATGTCCCAAGTACAAACTGTGAACATCCAGTTTAAACGTTCACGGTACGTATACAAAAAAACGCTCTACTAACGTCTATGTGTCCGGGCAGCCCACTTGTTTAAAACGTAGAAAACCGGTTCAAATTATGTACTTCCCGAACTCATCCAGAACCATTAAATGTTTCGGTAGGACGTTCACACTGTGTTTAAATTATATTTTCTCGCCCAGATAGCACAGGAAATTTGCATCAATCTTGCAGTAAGCTTGATTTATCAAGTCAATAAATTTGCATTAAGCTTGATTATTTCAAGCGTGTAAGCTTAATGCAAGCTTTAATCAAGTTTTCAAGTTTACACTTGTCCAACTTGTATTAAGATTGACATTGCAAGCTTGATTCAAACTTACTACACTCTAAAGTATTTTCCTAAAAAAAAATAATCCTAAATACATGGCGTGCCGAACTCGCCCCATATTTTTTATTTTTCCACGCATTTTCCCCTCTACGCTGAAACCTCACGTTATTTTAATCTGTTTCCGTCTAGCGTCCGCGACTGGAATCGATCTCGGAACCTAAGGTGTGCGAAGGAAGCGTCCTAGCCACAATGCAAATCTGACTCGAGGAGGAATGACTAAAGTTTGAAGTGACTGACTGTTATGATTGTCACGCCGTTTTTTGGTGAGATTGATCAGTATTGCTCATGCCGATCTACATTTTTTATTTTTCTATAGGATTAATCAAAATTAAAATAAAGTTATATGTGATTTATAGACTCTACTACTACGGAAATAAGCATAATATAAACTTAAAAGCAATACACGTTTTAAAACTTTCAATATCGCAACACTCATGTTGGGCAAAATCGAGAGAAACGACTGATTTTGAAATCAATTTTGTAGTATATTTGTATTTTATTTTGAAAAATTTCAATATTTGGAAATATAGAATTTTTTTTTTAATTCTATGGTCAAGTACATTTATCACTGATGATAAATTATTTGTTATGTGGATGTGGCTTTCCAAATCAAGCAGTAATCAAGCTTTATTCAAGCTTGACAGTTCAAATGACTTAAATTCGGCGGGAAAATATTTGCTGACTCATTTTATCGTAATCCCCAAGCTTGTTGCAAGCTTAAAATGAATTATACTGTCAAGCTTGCATTAATACGTCAAATTGAAAGAAATGTCAAGCTTGATTTAAGCTTATGTGCTGTCTGGGAGTAACACCTGTCGTGAGTTATGCAAAAACAAAAAAAGTACGACCAACAGCAATATCCCGAGGAATGCAAAATGATTTTGCCACTTGCTTGCCCCCCCCCCCTTCTGCAACTTAACACCGGGATGTCTCCAAACAGGTGTCTGTAAAACTTTATTAGACGCCAAGTGAACGACTCATTCCGACGTTTCAAGTATAATAAATTCAACGCGTCTAGTAGAACGTGTTGTTAAACATTGCTTTTAAACTTAGTACCACCAGCATTTTTGTTATGCGTTGAGTATTACGATTTATGAGCACTGCTTTTGAACGGTTTCACCAGCACTTCTGATGGACGTCAAATAGGACGGGTTATCAGGCATAACTTTTGGACGGTATCAACAGCACTTCTGTTATACGTCGAGGAAAACGTGTTATTAGGCATAGCTTTTGAACGCTAATACCAGCACTTCTGCTGCACGTCGAATAGAACGAGTTATTAGGCATTGTTTTAGAGCAGCATCATTAAAACCCCTGTTGCACGTTCAATAAGACGTTATTCATTCACAGTTTTTAGCAAAATATAGCTTAGTACAATTTTAGAACGTTATACAGAATGTACAAACTTTACCTGAACGCTTTTCTTACTATTCTGAACGTTGCTTGACGTTCATAGAACATTCTTGTGCTGCCTGGTCCTAGTTTTGGTGAAGTAATCGTGGAGGACGTTTAGCGGTTTAACGCTGAAAGATTTGCCCGTTTGCTAGTTGGTAATTCGCACCGTGGTACAAATGCTACTCCGATAGCCACGTGATTGAGGTTGATGACTAACTTAATAGACATTCCTGATTTAGAACACATTTTAATAAAAGTTTAACAGCTTCTAACGATAAATCCTCTCTCCAGACGGTGATGTCGCTTCCATTACCCGCGGTTAAATAATTTATACGTTAGTCATATGGTTTTACATAAGGTGCATTTAATAGTTTTCTACTAGCTAAATATTATATTTAAAGTAGACAATAAATTTAATATATATAAATTTAGATATATTACAACTCTTTATTTTACTATTTTTAACGGAGGAATAAGTTTTCAAGAATTATTAAAATTTTTGACATAACTGTAAGGCCCTGAAATTATCCAAACATAACAGAATCTATATATAAATATTTATCCATCTGAATATAAATGTGATAGATACAATGTTTATTTTCTCCGAGAACTTAAAATTTTTTTCATCTTTTGTAGTGTGTCTCGTGCAAATTTGATAAACTTAGCATAACTCTACAACAAATTATGATCTATATTATCTTCTTCGTCGATTATCTTAATTTAAAATAGTATTATATGTTATCTTAATGAGATAGACAGAATATTTGTCAAATATTAAATTATAATTACATTGTAAAATATATTTTCTAAACAGACTCTTATTTACATATGGAAATACAGTACAGATCTGGAAAAAAATTCTTCTTCGTCGATTATCTTAATTTAAAATAGTATTATATGCTATCTTAATGAGATAGACAGAATATTTGTCAAACATTAAATTATAATTACATTATAAAATATATTTTCTAAACAGACTCTTATTTACTTATGGAAATACAGTACAGATCTGGAAAAAAACTATGACTTCAAAAAAGAACGGGAATAAAAGAAAAGGAAAATGAAAGAACGGGAAATATTGCAGTTTACTAAGATTTCAAATATTGCAGTTTTTTACAATTTAAATTAGTACTACCTAATAATGCACTAAAATGCAGTTATTATAATATTGTAATTATATATTATAATATATTTTCATGAATCACTCATATATTCTTCATTATGTAAATTTATTGAAATAGGTTGATTGCAGCTTGTAAAAATTAGTCTGATGATTACATTTTGAATGCTTTACAATAATAAAATCTCCATTAATAACTAAAATATCATCAGTATATCTGAAAGCACATCTTAATGTTTAGCACTTAAACCTGCCTTTGTAAATAATAACTCTGGTGTATTTTTAGATTTAAACTTAAATTTGGTCAAAATTATCACAGGATTAACTAACGTGGCACGTCTACATTTCTGTTTTACCTCGCAAATAAAGTTCTAAAATTCCAAGTGTTAGATATTGTCTTCCACACTTAAAGAAGGTTTAAAGAATTATACTTCGGTGTTAGAATATTTGTTATATCCTTCATATTTAAGGTCAATTGAGTACGCTTTTGAAGTACTCTTTTCTCGCTTAAGTAGTGGTTTTTGGTTCAAAAAGCATAGTGGTAAATGTCATATTTATTATCGTTTCTCAGAATTTAATTTCGCACCAACTTTTATGGTATAAAAGAAATGATTATCAATAGCATCTCATGTGACAGTATGGAAAGTTTGAAGTATGTTTTTAAATATTTTTATTCATTATTTCACACAATTCATCAGAAAAGGGAGATTAAATTGAGTATTGCATCCTCTCTCTCTATCTACGGGCCCTTCGTTCTTAATCTTCCAGGACGAACAACGGGCCTCAAGGAATTACTGTAAAAATAAAGCGTTCTTTGAATTTTTCTAGATTACGTGTAAGCCAACTACTTGACTACAACAAGCACTTCTATAATTTACGTTTCCCTTTTATTGTATAAAACAAGATTTCGGGCTTTTGAGAGATCGATGTGCGCGTTAAAGTAAGCATTTGTCAGATCAGCAGTATCATTTGCTAAAAATGTGAATGAAATGTAAATTTTATTCTAATTCATTACAATAATTATTAATGTCCTTTTTGATTATAATATTGCATTTTTATAATAATAAATCTGCATTTTTCTTTCGATATACCAGTGTGAAAGTTCATTTTACTTTTCTCTATTCTGATCAATAATGATTAAAACAATACCAATTACTTTTAAAATACCAGTTGTAAGTCTAGTAATAGTTTGTTTTATGCTTTAATCTAAATTTAATAACTATTTAGTTAACCGAAAACGGTAAATAAATTTTAAGATACTGAAAAATTAACACCAGGCCTGACAGGATCTGCGCGCGCTTGTGTTTCTAAGAGTAGTGCGCTTCCTGGAAGGTTAAAGATTTTACATACAGAGGCTGCATTCGTAAACGCCAAACGAGTTACACTCGTGCAATGAGTTTCCATCTAAGGTATTCGTAAAGGAAACTGAGTGCATTCAGTTTTTAAACTAGAGCGTTCGTATACAAAATTGAGTGCGATTAGTTTCAAACGAAACAAAACCCGATCTCTGCTTTAGTTTCGTCAGTTGTTTTCGTCAGTTGTTTAGAAGATACACTTGCTGCACGTTGTTGTTGTTTTCAAATGGCGTCCGTTGTTACGGAAAAGTATGTTGTTTTGAAAAGTATTTTACGTTTTCTAAAGCTGCAAATATTATTTTTTCGAGGAGGAAATTCATGCGTAGGTTAGAAAATGCTACGAAGGTTAATTTTTCAAAGGTAATCATTTTCTTGTATTTTTCATTTTAGTAAATTCAAAAATGCATGTTTTAGTGTTGAGATTGAAGTTGATTTAATCCGTTATTAGCGAAATTTGAACTTCACTTGCTAAATACTTTTGAAAACATGAAGTTTAAGTTGAAATTTCTAAATTTTGATCTGTGCACTTCAATTATGGCCACTCTTTCTTTTAAAAATCCGATTGATTTTATATTGAGTATGTACTAAAAACTCTCCTCAGCAAAATTAACGCATTCGGGAATTGTAAACAAACACGTCTCCTAGGCGACGAAACTAAATAAACTGAAGTTGTTCGTAAAGTCAAAGGAAACTGACAACCACTGACAGCACTAAACACACGCATTCCAACTCGTGCAACGAGTTTGTCGTTTACGAATGCAGCCAATGATGCTGCACGTACGCGATTGTTTTCCGTAGCTGGATATTGAAATTGCGAATCACTAATATAGCACAACGACTACTAATAGCAGTGAAAATTAGACTAATGTGACTATACTTATTAGAAAAAAAAAGATTAAGCAAGCAGTGTGATTTTTCTGCTATGAAATTTTGTATATTTTAGAGATATTTTTAGTTTCAAGTTATATGTTAATTCTTTTTGTTACATATGCTGATTCCTTTTTTCTTACTTCCTCTGTAGGTAAAGGGAAATAGTTAACCGTTGCACTAAAAGCAAATTTTGTAGTTTTAAAGACATGTTTTTAAATGCAACCCTGCTGATTTTCTGTTTTTCAATTGTATATATCCTCATAAATATTAGCCTATCACTATTCTCTGACTAAGACAAAAACCCATAGTTTTAATGTACCAGTTCTCTTTCGATGAGGTTTGGCTGTTTGTCGGTGTGTATCTGGTCATTGATTTCACTTTGTTTCATACAATGACTTGTTGGGGGCGTTTTTCGTTTTTTTAATTGCATTTTCTCTTAATATATATGTTTCATATTTAAGCGATTCTTTAACAGCATTAATGATTGCGTTTGGTTCATTTATTTTTATGCTTTTTGTTATCTGGCATTTTGTTGCTGTTTTTCAATTTTTCATTTTCTAGAAATACACAACTTTTAAGCTTCTCTCAATAAACTGTTGTTTTTACAAACCCTCTCAGAAAAGTATTCAAGTAAAAGCCATATTTCCTATTTTAATTTTGTTAATAGTTAATAAGTCTTTCAAAATGCACACAACTGGAAACACATACAAAAAGTTGTTATTATATACTATTTGATAATTCTTTTTTATACAGGGTGTCCATAATTAAAGTCCCACTTTCAAAAAGGCCGCAAAAAAAGAACCACTGGCCAGAATGACTTAAAATTTGAACTGAATATACTGGAAGAAGGGGGAAACAATTTGACATAATTAAAATTCCAAAATGTATTAATAGATGGCGCTGTAAGCGACATACTCTGCGAATTAATTAAAAGATACGCGTGCACATTACACATTGCATGTAGTATAAAAACGCGGGGTATGCGGCGTTAACATCATACCGTATCTGAGTAGCTTGTCATGAATCTCACAATGAAAGATTGCGCTCATCTGGTGAAGCTCTTCTAGAAGAACGACGACTTTGCGCCTGCAGCTTTAAAGAAATTCCGGTCATTAAATGGAATGAAAAACGGCCGTGGTCCGATTTTTGCGAAGGGTCTAAAGATTATGATTCAGAAATTTGAAGAAACATGTTCTTTTGAAGTGAAATCTGGCAGAGGGAGGAAATCAATTGCTTCAACATGAGCAGTGAACGATTTGGCCACAACATTAGAGGAAGGGACGAACAGTGGTATGCAAACGTGCAGTGCACGTGGTATTGCCCGAGGTTTAGACATGCCTGCGAGTACGGTGCACAGAATTACACGCAATATCCTGCATTGCTATACATGCAAAATGACACATGTTCAGGAGTTGCTTCCTGCTGAACTGCCAAGAAGAGAGTCGTTTGCTCTGGAATTTCTCGCTCGCATGTAAGTGGACAATGGGTGGCCATGGAACATTTTGTGGACAGATGAAATCCATTTCCACCTCCACGGGCTTGTCAACACACAAAATTGAAGGATATGGGCAAAGGAAAAGCCATTCGCAATTGTATCAAAACCGATGCCAAAGGTAACTGTGTGGTACGGGTTCACGGTGTCGTGTATGGTAGTGTCATTTTTTTTTTTGAGGAGACTGGTCCTGCGCGTCTTGTTAAGTGTACCGTAATGGTAAATCTTATGCGAGTCTTTTGCGCAGCCAGGACATTCCAACACTTAAAAAGCGCGCTTGTCTGGATAGCATCATCTTCATGCAAGATGGGGCTCCTCCGCACATCGCATAGCCAGTCATGGAACTGCTCCAGAGACATTTCGGAAATAATCGACTTATCAGCCGTCATTGCCCAACACCCTGGCCTCCAATCTCACCAGACATCAATCCTTGTGACTTCTGGCTGTGGGGTTATCTTGGTGGCTATGGGGTTATCCCGATTGCAAATTTAGCTGAATTGAAGACACGAATTACGCAACACACTAGCAACGTCATCCCTGAGACACTCCGATCTGTTGCGAACATACTGTTTATCGCTTTCAGCTTGTAGTGGGGAATGGTGGAAAGCATAATGAAAATGTCTGCCACACATCTAGCGATAATTAAGAGGCGTTTTCATTGTTGCTTTTAATGCGGTTTTTGGCCCCAGAACAGTTAAAAACCAATTTTTCTCATGCAATGTGGTACGACCTTCCCGTGGTAGATGGGCTTTCAACTAACAGTGCCACAACTGTTGACTGACTAAGAACTCATTTTTTCTGTTAAACGACCCAAACACACATGCGCATTGAACACTACAGTTATTTTACTGTGCAACTCATGCCAAAGCCGTCGTATTTCGATTCAAAATGCCACAACCCCCCCACAACCCCTTTCGTTATGCCGCTTACAACGCCATCTATTGATACATTTTATAACTTTTTTTTTACTATGCCAAATAATTTCCCCCTCCTATCAGTATATTCAGTTCAAATTTGAAGTCATTCTGACCAGTGGTTCTTTTTTGCGGCCTTTTGAAAGTGGTACTCTAATTATGGACACCCTGTAGATCCGTATTTTATTTGTGAAACCGACGTAGGTAATTTTACTTATGCTTGAATATGTTCTTGGGGGCACATAAAACAACAATAATTCAAGTTGCTGTAGAAACGAATTCCATTATTCTACATTGGAAGTTATCAGACTTCATTCACTTTTCTTTTCTTAGTATATGAATAGGATTTATAAGTATTTTGCATATTTTATTATGTTCATTTTAACAAAAATAAAAATTATTATGTATTCAGAAGGACAGAAAATTATAGATTTTAGCGCTACCTAACATCGAGATTTCATAATGAATAAAAATCCAAAAGAATCACCATTTTGAGCATATTCCTACCGTCGGGAGCATTATCAAATATATTGATCACTTTAAACGTACATGCACGTTACTGTAAACATTACCATTAGGTAAACAGAACCATGTATTCTGCTCAATTCGATAGTCCTTAAGGTAAAGACATAGCAAGAGGGGAATCCCAAAGGGCCAGTAATTTGAATTTGTCAACAAAGTAAATAAAATCAAGCCTTTTGTTATTCAGCTCCTTTTACAGAACGGAAACATCGAACATAAACTGAATAACCCCATGAAATCAACAGCTCGAAACTGTTTTACTGAAATCACGAAAAAGTTTCTTGATTTAACTTCGTAAATATGCATCGAATTTTGATATATTTCGCTAGGCAGATGCTTAATTTCAATGTTCATTTAAATTTACTGACAGATTGTAAAATCTAGTACATAAAATGTAATAGTTATATTCTATTCTAGTTCAAAATTCTATATCTATTTCAGAATTCATGAAACATTGTCTAATGTAATGTGCTTTATAATGTTTTAATTGCATTGTTTACGATAGCAGAAGATTTATCATAGAGAAATTAATATGTATTTTTTAACATTTCTTACAAAGCTAATAATTTTACGCTAATTTTCTGTACATTCCCAATCTGCTACATTCCAAATTCACAATTTATTTGTATTGCTGCGATCGAAACATATTACCTATGGAACAATACACTGGAGAGCCAAAACATTATGACCACCTACTCAGTAACGCGTTACGCCGCTTTTGGCCTTCGAAATGAAGTGACAAAATTATATATTAAATCACTAAAATTATCGCAATTTGTTGGTCGAGATGATATAATTTCTTTCCACCTGATCATAATACCCAAAATCCTACTTTTGGAAAATCCTTCATACACACTGAATGAACTAAAAAGAATACTGCTTCCTAAAATTCCTGAAATAAAACTGTTTAACAGCAATTTAAAAAAATAAGCAAATTTTCATCTAAATTCCCTTATTTACACATTTCCATTTAAACTTAATATGTTTTTTTTATTAAATTTCTTTTTTAAATTTTCCTTTCTCAGTGTTAATTATTGAATCCTAAAATGGACCGAGGGGAGATATGTATGCGTAGACCACATAACAATAATAAGTTCGGTAGCTTTTTTGATGATAATTTCCATTTGGGGATCCGGCATTCTCCTCAGGTACGTCGGTTCGTCTCCATCTCTCCTCGGTAGTCTTAATTGGCGCCAATGTCGCAAGCTCCGTTGGATCAATCTTGTGCGGAATTCTGCTCATTCATCACGGGCTTGGCATGGGTTCCTTTAGGATTCTCTTATGCCGCTTAGGATACGAGCACCTGTTTCCATTCACTCCAGTACCCAGAACATTTTGCTATACTAGGCGGGACAGTCACCGACGTCCTCCTTCTTTGATGATGTGTGGACGCCCAACATCTCCAGGCCTCCAGATCACGGCTCAGAAACATGTACGAGCTCGTATTCATCGACTTCTCAGCATCTTGACTAATCCGCTCTTTTTTACTCTAAAACTGCATTCCTGGGGACGATAAGTTTTGCAAACGTTGTTCTCTCGAAATCTTACTTCCATCTCCGCTGTCCACTCTAACCGTTTTCTTTCTTTTTTTCCTTTTGATCATTAAAAGCTGATGTAAATATGAAGCCCCTCTGCTCTAGCATATTTTTTCCCTTTCTTTTTTTGATTTGTTCTTCATTCTTTAGGGAGGGTACTTATTAACATTTCCGAATCTCCTTGAGCCACTTTCTCCTTTTAAATCTTTTTAATTTATAAGGATTAATTTTACTGTCACCCCCTATTGTTGGTATAGCGCCAGTTTTGGCTCCATCCAATCTTTGGTAGTAATTCTTTTTCTTCATGGCTGTCACCTCCACGTGTGGTCTTGCCACACGACACCAAACAGCTGCACGTCGCTTAGGCACGGATGCTACGAGTTCTTGGTAGATAACTGGACACAGGTTGTATCAAATACTTAAGCAGCGGTCATGCGAAGTCGGGATAGTGGAACATACGGTTGCCCGAGCTCTGAGCTGCCGCTGCATATAATACCAAAGATGCTCTATGGGTTGAGATCCGGCGAGTTAAGTGGCCAAGACATTAATTGAATTTCATCACTATGCTCATAAACACTCCACCACAATTCAAGACTAGTGACATATTGCGGTGTCCTGTTGGAAGATTCCATTTCCTGTTGGGAAGACATACGCCATTAAAGAGTGCAACTGATCCGCATGGATGTTCAGATATTTCTTAGTATTCATAGTCTGTTATACCACAATAAGTGGTCCCAGAGGCGCCCACGATAATGTCCCCTAAAGTATAATACCATTGGCCCCAGCCTATGTATATCGCCTGCTTTACAAGAGGAAAGCACCTGTTCTCCTGGATAAGGGAGTACCCTGACACGACTATCGGCGTGATAAAGGAGAAACCGAGATTCATTCGACCAGGCAACTCTCTTCCATATATCCATGGCGCAGTCTGGATGGCCCCGTGCCAACTATACTCGTAGTTAACAACGACACTTGGTAAGCAGACGCTCATGAGTGGGACGTCTGCTCTGCAGTCCCATATCCAACAGTTTCCGCTGCATTGTGTGCTCCAAAACACTTGCACTCGGACGTGCACTCCATTGAGATGTCAGCTGCAGGGTGCTGATTTTGCTATACTAGGCGGGACAGTCACCGACGTCCTCTTTCTTTGATGATGTGTGGACGCCCAACATCTTGACGTCCGCTGCTGGTTTCACCGTCATTGATCCACTTTTTATGAACACTAACAACGACAGATCGTGAACAACTGACCAATCGTGCGGTTTTGGAGATACTCGTTTCGAGTCTTTGGGCCATTACTATTTACCCTCTATTAAATTCTCTTAGATCAACAACCTTTCCCATCACTCACAAACGGAAGTGCGAGAATGATTCCTTTCCTTCTCTAACAACAGTTAAATATCATTCCCGGTTAATTTCGGGCTCTCCATGTCATCCAGACGAGTTCACTAAAAAATGTGTAGGTGAACATAATGTTTTGGCTCGTCAGTATATTTTTAAAAAATCGAAAAAGCCTAACATTTTTTTGTAACCCAGTGATTTATCTTATGGCATCAGCTGCGTTTTTGTTAAATGTAAATGTAAAAATGAGAACTTTTACTGATTTTTTTTTGATTATTTTTATTCACAGATTCATATGATGATTTAAAAATTCAAAATAATTAATTATCTGAAATTCAAGAAGTAAATATTATTTATTTATATTTTTGTTTAAGGAATTTATTATATAATTACAAAAAGCATTACTTTTGTAAATAAAACTAAACAAGAAAACATCCTTTCAAAAAGTGTTCAAGTAAAAGTAAGTTTCCTGTCCTTCGTTTGTCAAAATGTTATCCGTCTTTCACCGATTGCACTAGGGGTGAGCCAATTGCAATGAGGAGGTAAACTGATTGTCTGTAGAAATTAGACGCACACTTCAAATTCATTATTAACAGGTATATGAAGACGACGTTTCCAACCCCACATTGCTTGAACTACCTTAGTGTATTCTACCTCTCCTAAAAGTTTGTAAAACAAATTTTGAATCACCCATTATACAATATGCCGCTAAAGTCCTTTGCCACCCCAATTCCTGAACGATAAGTGCTATAGTCATAAAAGTGGGGTCTAGGTACTGTAAAGTTGCCATGCACTGCGCAAAAAACCTTAACTCACGAAACTGAAATTATTTTCCAGTCGCTTCTGTAATCTACTAAGAGATCCATAAATTCATCACATTTTCACTAATTCAGTTCGAGTAGTAGTATGACTTGGCAACACATCGAATACGCTCATTTCGATGATAGCTCTCCAGCAAACGAACGCCCGAATTCCATACCCCCGATTACTGCGGTTTGTTTATGGGCACGTGAAAGAGAATTTATTTTCATGAGATCATAATAAATCACAAGTGGTATCTATCGATGACAGGGCCCATAATCAGCTGCACTCTTTCTGCAGCCACCGCCGTTTAAATAATTCCTTTAATTGCAAGAGGTGAAGTGGAGTAAGCAAAGTTGATACCGGATTGTAGTGTTAAAAGTTGTAGTACTTGCGTGAAGTTCTCGGAAGTAAAATCACGATTAAGGATAATTTATTTTCATCTTTCTGGCATGGATTCTTTAGTTCTTTTGTATTAAAGTAAATATGTGCAGCTATGGAAAAAAGACCCACATGGTCACTTAATCGGTATTCGTTCGTCGTACATACAAAGATACATATACCAATCAATTGCGAATAGCGTCCACCTGCTACATTCTGTTCGTTGTGGAGCCTGCTGGATGTGCTGGTGTACGTGTCATTCGATGCCGACCACTATGCGAACGGCTTGGTCTCCGGTTCAATTCCCGGTAGCCCATGATTATATGTGTTTATTTAAATATTCTGATATAAAGTTATACTTTGAAATTAAAGATGATCTAGCTTTTAGGAACAACTGAGTTGAAGACCTAGTAGAGAGATACTATATCGCTATACACACTTTTCTCAAATCCTCTCTTTTTTTTGTACACTTTATTTTGGCATATATGTATGTAAAATTTTATATATACGATAAACGGCGGATGAATAGAGAACAGAGTAAGCAGCACCTTGTTTTTCATAGCTAATTCAATACAGAAATAAGGGGTTTATTGATTTTGCAAGAATGGTTATTATTTTTATTTTTTTGTATTTCCATTTAAATATCGAATTGTAGAAATACAAAAATATGAATTTAGGTAAACATATTTAACAAGCTTCGGATACTATTATATGACTTTCACATATAGACTTATGCAGTTTCTCAAAGTTGATTCAAGTAGTATTACCTGATTTAATGATTTTAAGACTGGACTAGAGGTGATGCATTCTTCAGCAAATACAAAAAATTGCATCATTCCGAATGTTCATTTTAATTATAGGCTCATGAGAAAAAAAAATAAATTATGTGATTGGAAGAAGTCTTAGAAAATTCATAAAAGATAAAACCCTTTCTACTCTGCCGTATGAGTGCAATCATTTGAAAAAGTCTTACATAACTGCTAACAGAAAAGGAGAAATGGGCAAAATCGAAGTTTAAATGAATAGGGCATTTCAAAAACCACATCAGTCTTGATTCATTTAAGCACAGGCAGATGACATTGTTTATTTAATTACTTGTTTATTTATCTTTTACATCAAGGTTAAAGCTGTACACGTTTTTAAAAAAATATTTCAGTACATATATATATATATATATATACTACTGGCCAGAAGTATTGCAAGTTTTAGAAATCTCACTATCGTTTCAAGAATAAGCCCAGAAAAAATTGGACAGCAACTTTGCCAGATTTAAATATTTTTGAGAATTTATGTAGTATAATTGGAAAGAATACATCTGAAAGTCACGAAAAAGCAAAAAGAGAGCTTCAGGAACAGATAATTTAAGTTGGCACCATGAAACATCAAAGGAAGTGTTGTAAAACATTCTGTATTCCATATCTAAAAGAGTGGCGGTTGTGATCAAAGTCAAGGCAGCAATATAATAAATGATCTTTAGTTCAATTGCATATATTTATTATCCTCTTTTTGCAGAGTAACTTGAAATTAATTCTTTATTTAATTTTATTCCGGCGAGCCAAAATGGATTATGATTTCTATAATAACCTATATACTTTTTATCCTATTTTTTCAATAAATTAAATAATTACTTTTGTTCTTTAACTTAATGCTATCTTAACTTTGAAGTAATTATTTTAACATGCTGACATTAAAAAATATCAATTATATTGATTTTTAATATTGACGAGGGAGAGGGTGTTTAATCTTGAATAGGGATAGATTTCTGAAACTTGCAATACTTTTGGCCAGTAGTGTAGTTCTAATTCTAATCACTATAATTAATCCAAAAAAGCTCTTTAAAGTGTATGACTCAAACAGATTTTCAAATAACCGATTGAGCTTGCAAAATTAGTATAAGTCACCTGGAACATTTGGTAACAAAATTTAGGTATACACTCATACATTTTAAAACTAGCAAAAGAAAATCATTATGCATTTTTATTGCAGGTCTTGGCATATTTCCATGAAAAGACAGAGACGATATATTTTTGCTTGTGCTAAACTTTTACACTGAGTGAAACGGAATAAAATTCCTGATCCTTGTACAACTATCCACTAACAAACTGATTAGATTTTTCCCCAACAAATAAACAAGAATTCTATGTTAAAAACAATAAATGATTTTTTATTTCATGGATTTCTATAATGAGTAAAGTGTCGATAAATTAAGTTATATGATAAAAAATGTGCAATTTTAAATCGTATCATTTAACACTAGACAGTTAAAATTCATTAAGAAAGTATAAAATATCAATTTTGAAGAAGTCGAGTGCTTCTAAAGAATAGCAATCGCTGAATAATCCCTACCTAAAAAAAAAAAAAAAATATACGTAAATTTTTAATATGATAAATAAATATTAAATCTTTAATTTTATTGTATTTAACTAAACATGTGCATTTTGCATCATTTAAAATATTATTAAATATCTTTTTTAATATATGTGTGTAAGATACATATAATATTTTAACTATTGAAATTTTACATATTGAAATTGCATTTAAACCAAAATGTCAAGCTTTAAGCATACAATGTTTAACACCCTCCCCAAATACATATATATATATATATATATATATATATATATATATATATATATATATATATATATATATATATATATATATATATATATAATCTTTAGTGAATTTGTAATAAGATTTGGCATTTATGCAAGATAGTTTCCTCACAGGCAAGGTAAAATGCTTATAAATTTTGAAATAAATCTAAAACTTTTTTAACTACTAGATTTTAAATCAGCTCATTAAAATACAAATATATGTATTTAGATCTTATCTAAAAATTTCAGCATGCCATGCAAAGTGTGATTATGGGGATGATTGTATTCGTTATCACATGAAAGAAATAATTAAAATAACAATTTATAAAAAATACTGGTATTTTCCTCGAAAATGATTTATTAGATTTTCTAAAGTAATAATTTGGAATAAAAAGTAATAAGTTGTTCAAAATAAGCGTTTAAATACAGAAATATTTCGCAACTATACCATGAGAAGATTGCTAAAAAATAAACTAATGGGAGCTTAAGTATTGGAGCATTGCAATTGGAAGCTTAACTATTTACTTCCGCAATGTAATATTTATTCAATTATTGCAAATACATTATTCACTGTTCATTGAGCATACACATAATAATTTTAAGGACTTAACCTGAACACACTGAAATCTGAGTGTAAGGAAAACATTTAATGGCATACTTTGAGCTGCAGTATCTTTTCAAACAATTTTAAGTAAAAATTAAGGCGCGTAAAGATTTTTATTTTCAGTTACTTAGCTTAATATTCCCCAACGTCTCACGTTGTATTTAAAATTCAACTATTAAAATTCTTTGGGAAGAGGCGTTTTTTGTTCAGGAAGTTTTGAGACTTTAGTTAATATATGAAAAGATATTGAATCCGCCGTTTCCTTGTGTTAAGGGAGACATTCGCTGGCGCTCCGACAATAAATTGCACACTGGAGGGCAGGCGTACTTTTATGCGATCTGATGGATACGTATATTTTTCTTTATGTTTGAAAGAATTTTCGGAGATATTTCACTCAGAGTGGAGGTATCTATTCTCAAGAGGTAGTAGAAATTTCGCAGAGTAAAGCCCAGCAGATTTCAAGAAGGATGAATTTCCATTCTTATTTTAAAGCTTCAGAGCATTGAATTTCAAATCAATTTCCTCTGAAGGATTCATTTAGCAGTTTAGAGTGATAATACGATACAAAATGTGCATAGTAATCTCCAGTAAAAACATTCTCGAACTCGAGAAAAGAAATAAACCATGGAAATTTAATTATCCCTTTTTTTCTATACGCAGAATAAGTAATATAACTACACAACAATCTGCTGCTCTTGTGATAAATATATAAGATTATATTATAAAACAATGCTTCTTTGTGGTAAAAAAAGAATAATTATATGAAACTGTGTGTAAATAAAAAATAGTCTTATAATCTATATAAGATTATTTATTATTTAAAAAATAAAATAATCTTATTGAACAACTTTGCTGCCAGCCGGTTTGCCACCTATATGAGCTTACGTCAGATAACGTATTTCCATATCGCCTTCACATTAAATAAAATCTCAGAAATTCCGACTTGACATTTTCCTTGTGTCAAAGGATGATCTTTTCACGACTGAAGATGGGTAGATACTCAGTACCACCAAAAAAAAAAAAACAGTACGAGGAAAAATGTTATTTTTTGTACTTTGTGTGTGTTATTTTTACTTATATAACAACAACACTTACAATGTATCTAACACTCTGAGATGTAGATAACGTTCCACCAGTGAAAAAAATATATATAATCGGTACAGTAGCTCCATAGATTACCACCATCACTACAAAGAAACAAATGCTACATCTTTATAATGTAGATGTATCTTGAAAAATATGCCAAGGGGTCCACTTTTACGTGTAAAATATAGTGATTGTTTCCCGCAGTCGTCTGGGCGCTAAATTCTGTTCCCATTAGCACACGGCAGGTGAAGCAGCATCCAGCTTGGCCAGTGGTTGGGAGGGTCAACTTCCTCTCGGCTCGACTACTGTGGGACCGTGTACGCTAATGGAAGATGGCCACAAGTAAAATCTGTCGTGGCTGCAATGTCCTCCAAGATATTAAACGATACCTCTCAGGGTGCTTATTTCAGGGGATTGGTCCATCCTCTGGAATTGGTTCAAAATTAGAGGACCACGGGCTAAATGGTATTTCCTCCTACTGGAGCCCTAGAAATGGAAGTCCACCCGCTCTGCCCATCGACACCCTTCTTGAGGGATCTGGCACCGCCGATTGTTGTTGTCAGGGGGCATTATAAACAACAACAACAACAACAACAACATAATGATAGTTGCTCCAAATATACCGTTAGTGGTAGTTTAAATGTGGATTGCGCATATACAATAGACAATTAATAGCTTAACTTAGTAAAATTTTTTAACGTAGAATTGCCTTCATTCATAATGGTCTTACATAAAGAAAAAAAACTACGCCATCGTTAGTTTCAAAGTTACTCTGCTTAGAAACTAACTGTGCGAGTTAATCAGATCAACTGACTCAACTAATCGGGCTTTCTTTTACGGCAGTCAAAAACGTGACTCATACGTTAAAAGCTACTTGAGACTGATAAACTTTATCACAAACTTTATGTCATATTCACAATTAATGCGACTATAAATAAATCCTTGAGGCTACACGGTTTGATATTTTTACGAGATCGAACCATAGAAGGATTTAAGTATTTAAGTGAAGCTTTTAAGAGGAAGAAAGCAAGAGGGGTCGTATTATTAGAATTGTTAATATACTATGAATTAAAGGAAAATATACCATGCTAATAAGCATTTCTGGTGCATTAAATAAAAGTGTTTTATATTTATAGTCTTTGAACGGGCAGGCTTACTACTAACTAAACGATATGTAATCCTATGTTAACATATCCCACAGTAATGTTAACAGAAAAGACTATCTGTACATTTTTAATATATTATAGTCCATATTAATAATAACACTAAAACCAAATATGTGCTAACTGTTGAAAATAATAAAGGTCTTTTTTAATAAAACAAATAAATATAAAAATTCATTTAACGGACCGTTACGGGTTTTACGATGGTGCACAATTCCTCAACACCCTTTTATACAACATGAAAATGTTCGGAAAGTTTATTCTTTGCACATTTGTTCAATATTTACAAATTTATTTGCACCAAACGAAAGCACTAAATTCAGACTTCATTAAAAAAGAGCAGATAGTGATAGAACGTTGAGATTAGAATGAATGAGATTAGAAATGTATCAGATTTTTAGTTTTTATTTATTTTTAATTTTTTAATGAAAAAGTCAGCGATCTTTTAAAATGTTACTGATCAAAAGCACTGACATACATAGTATAAGTGAATCCCTGGTAAAAAATAAATAAATCTTATATATATCTTTAGTTTTATTAATGCAAATCGTAATTTATTACTATTTATTCCTATGAAATTTTGAAATCCCACGGACGTTTAAAATACCCTATGTGAGTTAAATGTTAAATGTTCATTTAAAAAGTAAATGATTAAACATTGCGGTTTGCATGGACAGATATAGAAGAAAATCTCATATTTATTTGTGGCTCGTAAACGCCGTCAGTACCGTCTTTTATTACGAATTTATATGTCATCAAATCAAGATGTGCCCTACCAAATAGTTACACTGATCCCTGACTCACTCTGTAACCATTCCGGTGTAACCTCTTCAAGATAGATATTTTACCGCCCTTATACCAAGAAGATTAAAAAGGTCAAAAAGATTAAAAAGCAGAAAAAGCGTAATAACACCTGCATCGTTTGTACTATCCGCTCGAAATGTTTCATAATTATGTATAAAAATATAAAAAACAATCTGCGCTACTTTGAAAATATGAAAATACACCGGCTCCCTATTTTTTAAGCGACTTTTTGCTATTTTCAGCTTCATTTTATTTCCGAGATTAAAAAAATATATATATAGTGAATCATTTGCGTGACAAAATGAGCTGTTGCAATCGATATGATGTCATATTTATCACGGCCACCCGGCATTGAAAGGGAAGTGTGATTTCATTTTGTTTAAAATAGTTTTTCCAGATTAAATAGTTTATTTTTTCACAAATATATCTTACGCATGCATATAAGAAAGGCTGTGTATACAAAACGAAATCATTTGAATGCCGAAAGTTTCCGAGCGTTTCCAGAAGAGCATGAAATTCAAGTTCGAAATACTTCGTACATAATTTCATTTTCCGCCTAAATTTCGGTTAAAACCGTAATATAATACCAAACTAACCACTGAAAAAATGTTTAGCTCGTGATATCATTAACTCATTTACATACAACTAAATAAAGTCTTTATTGTGTAATGTGCAAAAGATTATTATCTTACACTAAGTCTTGGAAGATCAGATTCCTCATGAAATTCATAATTCTAACCTGAGCACATCACCGTGATGCAGGTAGTTTGTAATTTAGAATTGGTTGAAGAGGGCCGAGTGCTATGTATAAATTAATACCATCAGGCTGGGCAAGTTTTTCTGAAATATCACAAAACTTCGTGCCAAAATAAAGTCTCCAAAATTGAAGCCCTGTTGGCGATATTTGCTACGTTGGGACACATCGAAACTTGAATTTCATCGAATGGAATTTTTAAAATATCAAAAGTCATCGGCTTAGAAGTGACAGCAAGAAAGCTTTGATCATTTAACATATTGTACATTAACTTCAGACTAAATTAAAGATGAGAAAAACAGAATCCCCCCCAAAAAAGGTTTATAACTCGAACGTAAAGCCAGACCATGATTTCGATGTACAGGGAATTCGAAATTTTCTGAAGGACGCATAAAATGTTTTGCTTACTTATGTATTAATTTGTATATCTATAAATATATTTATTTTTATATCATAAACTAATTAACCTGACAGTTAATATGAATGATAACAATGAAAACAAACTTTGTTTAGTTAAATTATACATGAGCAGAAGTTCAATAATGAGCCCGGGTAAGTTTATTTGATTTGATTATATTACTGAATAGTATACGCTTTGCAAAAAATATTTTCATATTGTTTATACGACAAAATACACAAGAAACGGTGAGTCAATTGGAGGCACTGAATCTTATAATGGAATCTTAATAGCTAGTATGATATAACTGAAACAGAATTAAATTTGTAATTATATATATTTCTGTGTGTGTGTGTGTGAGTGTGTGTGTAGCACACCATGTATTAAAAAATAATTTTAAAAACAAGCGTCATTATTTTTTCATTTGCCACGTTATACATCACTTACTTTCGCTTTCTGCTCTGTGGTATATTATATTCCGTGTCTTAAAAATTTAATCTCTTAACTATGAACATTTCTTGTAATTGTAGATAAAGTGCGTATACGACTGAACATTTGTATTGCATAAATGTCATGTGTGTGATTTTATTCTTAACACCTATCTCAAGGTTTTTCTTTTTTAATCTCATATCTCATGTAGATATTTTATTTCTACTGCCAAGAACATTTAAAAATGCATCAAAAGTGTTTTGGCCATGTGTATGCTTTACTCTCTTTGTCCTAAAGAAAATAGGAAAGGACTGGAATGAGCTATGGCAATATGCCAACAAAAAAACTAGACCACTGATAGGTAGTCATGCATTTTATATGGAGTATCTTAGTTGATTTTTTTAGTATAGCATTACGTTTTTATATGATTTCTGAATATCTGAGTACGGTGTAAAGTAATAAGAAAGCCATTTTGTATATTATATCATGCACGCACATTAGATTAAAAATAATCAAGTTTGGAATTTATTTGATTATCTTCATAATTGTATGTTTAATTTCGCTAAATATTTAAATTAATTAATAAAATAGGAATTTTAGATTCTAACAACTACGAGCTTAACCATTGCAAAATATGTGAATGTTGACCAAAAGCAGGTAAGTGAATAAAATCGAAATTTTGTAAGTTTGACTAAATTACTGTTGCAATTTGTCTAAAGCGCGTGGAGTTAATTGCAGCAATCTCTCATTTTGTTTGAGTTATTTGAAGGAGGCACAGTGTAGGCTATTTATCTGTCTATTGTTTTTTTTTCTTTTAATTGCTATAACTTTTTAAGAATTCAGTAAGAAAAAGTTTGATTGTTTCCCTATTTATTTTCTTCAGTAGTTCTTAATTGATTATTATTTGTTTCTTTAGCTCAACATACTATATCATCTCTTTTACCTATTATTTTAAATAAGAAAACCAGTCTGGTTAGCATTTGTTTTGACACCAGGCTAATTTAGCACTAAATAAAGAAAAAAAAGTTATGATAAAGGTAAAGCTATGTTCATTTCTTATGTTAAAATTGTCGGTAAAATTCAATTTGTTTTTTTCAGTTAAATCTTTGTCATTAAAATGTGTTACTAAAGGTTTCTTAAAAAATGCATTTGCAAATTATGTAGTAGGATTTAGATGGATGTGATTCGGTCACGGTAGAATATTTGTTGTACTGTCCCGATTATGGGGGTGTTGATTATAGAAGAAGATTGAGAAAATCGGGTACGTCGTGAATTCATAGACTGTGTAGAGTATCTAACATTACTTAGTCATGCCAGCTACCCTGATGAGGGTCCTGAATTTACATTGGGTGGCTCGTGCAATGTCAGAGTAATTTCAGTCACACCTGTACTCTACCATCTCATTTATTATTCTCAAGAAAATTTTATAAACTACTAGCTGCGTGCCCGTTCTTCGCACGGTAGGAAACGAAAATTTTCCTTACATGTGTAATTCGAAATTATTCGTGATGTGGAATTAAAAAAAAAAAAAAAAGAGCAAAATTATTTGACTCTTTATGTAAAGTTTGTGTCATGAGTACTAACCTGATCATTGCAGTATAATGACTCAAAAAACTACGTCAGTGTCATTCACTATCAAAAAAGTGGAAAGCTTAATGGTTTGCAGAGAACTCCTGGCTTTCAAAATGCCTTATTTCTACATCATACTGTTTTCTAGGCTCAAGTTGTAGCATTAAATACCTAAGACACTACATGGAATGGAGCACCATTTATTTCTTTCCGAACATGTACCATATAAGGAAAGTATTGTAATCATGAAAAAATTCGACTTCGAGATTTTAGTGTATTTACACGTTTTGAGTTTCATTTATGCTATTTTCAAGAGATGTTTTTAAAATAGCTGCGCACCCGCTCTTCATACGGGAAGAAGCGAATATTTTACTACTAAAATCATATCTGCATGTGACAAAACAGAATTTCATTTTTAAAAAAGTTCAAGTAATCTCTACTGTTGAAATTACTGCGGGATATATTAACGCTAATTAGAATTACTTTTCGTTTAGTTGGTTGTAAGACAACCGTTGAAAAAGGATAAACACTTTTAATTTCATGAAATATTTATTAACGTGGTACATTGCGATTTATTCATATTATCTTTACAAATCTAATAATACTACCTATTACGTGCATTAATACTATCTATACTCGCTTCTCCCTCTTCAAGGCTCCCTTAGCTTAGATTATTTGGCCTCAATGGGATCTTTTGATTCTCTGGCGATTCTTTGCAATTTACGCATTAGCATAAATAATAATCATTTCACATAATGGTTGCCATTAAGGAAACTCTCCATATATATTTAATTTATACATAGTTTTATAAGATTGGCGTATTTAGCGCCGCAAACCATTTCATCTTACTGTGGGGAGAAAATATCCAAGGGGTGCCATTTTAAATATCCATGTATCTAATATAGCGATATCTTTTATATCCTTCATAGTCCTGTCTCCTGAAAAACATCAAACTGTGTAATCTCGAGGAGCTACTTATTCCCATTTTAATTGTGACAGGGCGTTAGAATTGCAGAGTTTACAAATTTCACACATTTTTTTAATTTATGACGTACTGTTTGACTGCCGTAAAGGATACCCCGATAGATTGAGGGAGTTAATTTCGATATTTCGCATAATTGTTTTCAAACGGTATCATTAAAACTTTGCGTTCGGACCTTTATGGAGGAACGTAATTCAACGTTAAAATAAAACTATACTCGCAACCTGCATGCGTATGTTAGGCAACGCCTGCGCTAAATTAAATGCCAAAAATAAAAATAGTAAATAGAAAAATTTTAATATATCGTGCTTTGAAACGAACTTTGTAACTTTTAAAATGAAGATTTTCAGCGCCGTGAAAACATTTCAATTTTTAAATAAGCACCGGATTAAAATACCACTTCTAATAATAATAATCGTGAATTTCTTAGTTTATTTCTACAGTAAATTTTAATCAAAATATCGTCTCCCTGTGTTGAAAATAGAGCTGGAATAAATGAGTTAAAATTATGGCGTAAATTTTACGTATCTTAAAGCATTTGACGTCATAGATCCTCACTTGCGAATTGAAATTCTGATATCCCATTTAAAAACTCGATTGGTTGAAAAAACCCTTTTTTCTAATCCTTTCTGTGGCAACAACCGAACATAAATTCTCGTGCCGTGATCGCAATGTAATGAATGGCGTAAGATCGCGTTGATGCTATTAAATTCTAAACATTAGGCTGCATTAAAATTCGTAAAAAATCATCTAATTTACATAATTTTTTCGTTTTTATTTTAAAAGAGGGAGAAAAGAATGTTTCACGATTTGTCAAAATATCTAAAAGTTATGACGGATAGAATTCAAGATGCGACAGTTTTAAAATTATTTTACGAAAAAAAATCGCGAAGCAGATGTTTAGTAAAAAAATTCCTAAAAATCGGTAAATCATGTTACGTATTCAGAACAAACTGTTTTTAAAAGAAAATTTTCTCCTCTATCCGATGATACAAATGCCGTTTTGCGTCTGCTGCGAGCGTAAATTTCCGCCGTTATTACGAATTAGGTGAGAAAAAATGCCAAAAATCGCATAAAACATAAAATAAAAAAAAATCTAGGTCGAATTTTGAAAAAATCGCTTCGAGGTGCACAACTACATATTTACATCTTCCCGAGTACCAAATTTGGTGTTTCTAGGTGTAGCCGTTTGTCCGTAACGCTGCCGACAGACACATACACACACAGACACACAGACACCTTCTTTTATAATAAGTAGAGATAAAAAAATACATATTTATACCGCATTTCTTGCAAACACTTTTTAATTTCTAATTTCAAATAACAAGACATCCATCTTCTCTACAAAGAAAAAAAATGAAAACAGAATATGTATAAGAAGTGTAAAAGTGACATCGATTAATCTATCAATTTAAATCTGGCATTCCAATACCGCTCCCATATAGAAGTGGTAAGCAGAGCAGTACAAGAAACAAAGTGAAGCACATAATCGGTACATTGTATGTAAAAGTAAGTAAATTTAAAAAATATGCTATATTACTTGAAAAAATAATCGATATTAAAAGTGAGTAATTTTAGCCTGTATTTGCATCATTACGATCGTACAGAGCACATTTCCCGAATTTTTTTGCTGGAATAATTCACGTAATACCGATTGCAAATACCAGTTTACAAATAGGTAAATACAGAATTCGTATCAAAAGTAGTATTTATAATATTTGACTGTTCAGAATACAGAGAGTTCATATTATGTTAAGTCTACGGAGTTTCGGCAGAATCGGCGTTCATAAAACTCTGGTGTTTATATTAGAGAGTGTTCAGACAGAAAGAGTGCACTTTATATATCTTATAAATAAAAATGAAATTCTGTTTGTTTGTTTGTTTGTTTGTGGATTTGATTCGTATACAAATCCACAAAAATGGACCTATCGGGAAATTTAGCACAGATATGTAAAATAATATAGAATAAATCATAGTCCACTTTAAAACTTTAAAAATCCACCCGTTCCCGGAATTTAAGAGATTTTTTATGCTCTTCACGCAGAAAGCTTTCCGTAATTGTAACCCCTGTAGTGAAAAAAGTGTGAAATAAGGATCGTGGTTGCCATGTGTGGCGATTTTGCCGAATAAAATGTTTTAAATTCTCAAAGTAAAAATAAAAGAATAATAATGATTTTTTTTTGTTAGTTTATATTTATAAGGTTATTTTTTTTTAATTATAATATCGTGTGCATGGGAAATCAGAGCAGGAATGTAATGCTTTACACGCAAAACAATAAGAATTGAAGATTTCCGAGGCTAATGTGTAAATTTTTTTAGTTTGGCGAAAAAATAAAATGGCTGAAATATGGATTTTGAGTAAGTGAGTTCTAGCGGTTTGCACAGTTTTCGGCTTGGCGCAATTTATTGAGAGCTTAAGGAAATAGATTTTTGAAAACAAGTGCAAAGGTTTTATTAGAATACAGCGTTAAATTTTAATGATCCGTGAAGAAATAATGCAGTTATTAAGGGATTTCAAGCGATCTAACTTCAGAATTCTCGCCAATTGAGTACATTGATTTAAGTTGGGGGAATTCCGCCAAATTTCAGAAAATTGAAATTTTCTCATTTAGTACATCGGAGTAACGATGAATAAAACACATTATAGTTGATAATTAAAAAAAAATCGGCTGTATTAAGGGATTCCAATTTTCAAATAAATCCGTGCTACTCTTTGGCGGTCGAACCATTTCCCATATTGATTGCTGCTAAGTCAATGCTTCGAATGATTCCCTGAAAAAACTCTTGCAAAATGGCGTATGGCGAGGCTTAGATTTGAAACTGGATTTTATTTGAGACTTGTATATATAATAACACTGGTTAGAGATAAAAATGAATGTTGGTATGTGTTTATGAGGTTGAAAAACTCCAGCACCGTTGAGCACCGTTGCACGATGAAATTTGGTTCACCTAAGTCTTTTATGATGGAGAAGGTTTTTATGCTATCCGTTTTCCTTAACTTGCCACTTGGTGCCGCAGCACAACGGTGAATTCTATTCCGTTTAGCCGTTTGCTATGCGAATATCGTCCAACCAATTTCGATGAAATTTGGTACACGCGAATATTAGAACACGGAGAATATTTTTCACTATCCATTTTGCTGTAACTTGCCGCTAAATGGCGCTGCAAAGCAACAACTTCTATACCGTTCGACCGATCGGCATAAAATTTTTCATACTTACACATTTGAGCACGAAGAATATATTCTAACTGCGTTCCTTTTGATGTTACTCACCACTAGATGACACTGCAATGCATTATTATTTTAACTCGCCACTAGATGACGCTGCAGCAGGCCAAATTCTTGACCATTCAAACGGTCGCTATGAAAATCAGTATACATAGCTATTTGAACAATGAGAATATTTTGGCGTTATCCATTTTGCTATAACACGCCACTTGACGGCGCTGTAGCAAATCATTACTTTAATTAACTACTAGATGGCCCTGCAGTGTATCACTTCTTGACTGTGCAAATGATCGTTATGAAAATTGGTATACATAGATAGTTGAACACGGTCGCTGTGAAAATCAGTATACATAGCTATTTGAACAATGAGAATATTTTGGCGTTATCCATTTTGCTATAACTCGCCACTTGACGGCGCTGTAGCAAATCATTACTTTATTGAACCGCTAGATGGCCCTGCAGTGTATCACTTCTTGACTGTGCAAATAATCGCTATGAAAATAGGTATACATAGATATTTGAACACGGGGAAGAGTTTGGCGCTATCCATTTTCCTATAACTTGCCACTAGATGTCGCGTCAACACATGAACTTCAGGACTGTCCAGCCGATAGTCATGAAAATTCGTATACATCGATATCTGAATGCGAAAAATATTTTTGCCGTATCCGCTTTGTTAAAACTCACCACTAGATTGCGCTACGCCGCATGGCCTTCTGCACCGTACAAACGATTGCCTTGCAATTCGGTATGCATGATTATTGGACACAATATAACGCGATATCCACTTTGCTATATCTGTTTATTACAATGAATAGTAATCACCACAAATCGTAATATCAAAAAGTCCATTCATTCCCGTGCGAAGAACGGGTACTTCAGCTAGTTTTATATATATATAATGCATAAAATTAGCTAATTCCGTTGTAATCCAAGCATATTTATAGGAGTTAGAAAATCGTGGAACCAACGAACTTATGAATACATAAATACATAATATGACATTATGAACATGTTTCACCTATTTTAAAAAGTCTTCATTAACTAAAACATGTTTAAAAAGTGTTCTCTATTTTCTTTTTATGTCCAATTAAAAAACTTTTAAATGAAGAAAAATGTCTGATGAATACATTTCTTTGCTACCTTTCAGATGTAGAAATATAAATTCAAAGCTTGACTGAAGTTCTTTTAATATTTATCAAATGCCTATCACTATTTAAAACCGAATAGCTTGTTAGATCTAATATTTGCAAAAAAATAATATTGCACTGATTAAATACTTCTTTAAGTAAAGAAGTCGATAAGTATACGCGAAAAGAAAAATTTATATGCAGATGTATGGAAACTAGCATCACTTCAATATGTATATTTTTCTTCTATAAGCCCGAGGCAAACATAAGACGGTGCTCCTTATTTGAAGTACTTTCTTTTCTGCTGAAATGACTAAGTCAGTTCATTAAAAAATCCGTTAAAACCCAGGCAACGTATTTACTTTCCTTTGCAATAGGAAAAAAATATATGTTTTTTCAAACATAATTAAAAAAATATCAGACATGCAGACACATGAAATGGATTCAATGACATGAGATTTAACGGATTTCAGGAAGTATTTTTTTTCTTCCTGGTGAGAAAGCAATATTTTTTTTCAAAGCAGCTAAATAGTTATTTAAAAAACTCACAAATAAAAATGTATAAGAGTGTTTGATTTTACTGGGTAATTCGAAATAATGAACGGGAAATCTTGCGATTGTAAATTAGAGTTGTTCTCGAGAGTACCATACACTCATTTTAAAATACCAACCAGCAGCTTTATGATTGTATTTCCTATCTGTGCTAGAGCTTGACGAATAAACATAAAATGATGCTCTTACACCAAACTTGCCACTCTGTTTTTTTTAATCTTATTTTGAAGTATAAAATTAAACTACAATCAACCAGACGATTAAATCTTTTGCATTCTTAGCGTGCTTATCATTACTAAATACAAAAACTTTTACAGTGCTTAGTATTTAAATAAACATACATACTATGCTGAATCTGGCATACAAAATTTTTAATATCACGCTTTGCAGAATTTTGCATTCTTAGCGCGATAATAAAAATTTTATATGCCAGATTCAGCATACTATGTATGTTTATTCAACGCCACTGCGTCAAAGTATTAAGCATTGTTAAAGATTTTGTAATTAGGAATGATGAGCAATGTTTAAATAATCTAAAAATTCATTTTTTGAAAAAAACAACTTATAGTGGTAAATATGAAAATCAAACAGTTATGAGTTATTTTTATTAAGGAATAAACTTATTCTGCACAAAAATGGTTACCGTTTAGCTAACCTTTATGTAGCTTTTTATAAAGCTACAACAGTTGCGTTAGGAAGGTAAGTGCATTTATTTTTATCTATTTTAATGTATTCTAACCTATCTAAGAATTATATTTAAAAATTATGCATTGTATATATGAAATTTTCAAACACTGTGGGATTTCTCAATCAATTACTGCACTCCTCCGTAGTGGAATATCCTCAATAGCGACATAAATTCTGGTCCCGGTTATTTTTCGCTAACAATTTTTTAAATTATATTATTTATTTGAAAATTCAAACATTTTAACATTTGAAAAGATTGCTATTATTTTCAAAGATTCGCTAAATTTCTAAAAATAGAACAAAGCAAATGAATTAAGAGAACAATGGTAGATGGAAATTATACTTTAAAATAGCATTACAAAAAACTTAAAAGTTACATAAAATGAAGAAATGATGAATACCTTCTGCTTTTCCAATTACTGAAACTTACAATCCGACCACAGTCTAAGAACGTTTTGTCCAGGCAGCAAGAGTCCACTGTAAAAAGTTGTCCGGATATCCTTTTATCGGTTCACGTTGTCGGCAGTATTCTTATGGCACCCCTATAATGTTGCAGAAAATTACGCTTTCCGAGTACGTGACTGACTGCCCACTCCAAAGTTGGTAAAAAGTTCTACTCACATTAGAAATAGAGTACTAGGTAGAATATACTCAGCTGACGTTTAGTGGAGCACTTGAGCCGTCGTCAAAATATACGAGGCTTATTCGGAAACTAAGGCAGGAATCGCCATAGAAAATCGAATGTCGCCTGAACATCGAAATGCGCATAAGTACCAACTCCCAGCATGCCTTGCCCGTCGAACGGCGCCATTTTCATTAAAATTGTTGCTGCATGCTCTGTACAGTATCTTGTGATTCGATTTTTAACAGCAAGAAACTTTTCGACAGCAGAAATTCATAGACAGATAAGCGGCGTGTACGGTCCCAAAGCAATGAGCGACAGCAAATTTCGGAAATGGGCGAGGGCTTTTAAAGATGGACTGGAAAAATGTCCATGATGAACCTCGATCAGGCCGACCACTATTGATCACAGAAGATTTGGTCAAAGCCGTGGAAAAAAAGATAGATTCGTGAAGGCCGCCGATTCACAATTTCAACTTGAGCTGGAATTTCCGAATGTAAGTAGAACAACTTTGCTCAAAATTGTGTCACAAAGTATAAGCTCGTTGAATTCCGAGGATCCTTACTGAGGAACACCAGATGAAAAGGATGACTTTTGGTCTGCTTTTTTTTTTGACAGATACAATAAGGGAGGTGATCAATTTTTAAAGAGGATTATCACAGGGGATGAGAAATGGGTTTCTCACGTGACGCCAGTGTATAAATTTCAGTCTATGGAATGGCGTCACACGTCATCACCAGTCAGTGTCTAGATCAAGCTGTCAGTCTCAGTAGACAAAGTCATGGCAACCGTGTTTTGAGATAGACATGGAGTTTTTTTAGTCCAGTTTATGCAGAAAGGGACAGCCATAAATACACTTGCTTACTGTGATAAGTCGACTAAACTTAGATGTGCAATACAAAATAAGCGACGTGGCCTTCTGAAGTCTGGAGTTTTGCTGGTGCATGACAACGCCAGACCTCTCTCTGCTCTTAAAACACAAAATTTACTTTCCAAATATCCCCGTGTAGAAATTGGCATTCCAACCCTTCCTTTCGAATAGGGGTGTGTGTCACGCGTACACGCTTTGTGATCCATATTGTCAAAAACTCCCTTCTTCCCTTTTTTTTCTCTGAAGGCAATCTGCTCTTTTCCGAAGACTACTTATTTCTCCGTGTAATGTGCATGTTTTTTTTTTTTTTTTTCTTTTGTTCAGTTGGATTTCCGAAAGTTCAATGGTTTACATCGTCAGACACACAAAAATTAGTTCGCATTTGAAGTCAAGTAAGTTATTTCTACGTCTGATTGCTAAAGCAAATGTATTTTTAATACTTGTTGAAATTTGTGCAAAACAGTAGGTAGCATCATAAGCATAACTGGATCTAATGTCGAACTGATAAATTCATGACATATTGTGGTTTTGCAGTGCTGCTTAAAAAAGGGAGATGGAGCATTGAATTTTTTAAAAATTAATAGAATATTCAGGATTTATTTATGTATTTCGAAAGTGTATTCCTTTCTATAGTACTGAGGTGAAAAATATGATACTATAAGTGTACTTATTTAAGTATTTTTGGTGAGAATTTCGAAAATACCAAAATATAAATCTATGATTAGTAAAAATATTTCCTCTTGGAAAATTATATGTCTTTGTACAGCATTATATGTGAGTTTTACGAAATTAAATTGCGTAATTGCTGAATATTGTTGCCATAAACTAGAATGCTTCATCCAATAATAATTTTTCATAACAAATATACAAAATACAATTTTTAAATTATCTATGATTAAATATGTACATAATGATTTAGTTATGTTCAACGCAAGGTTCCGCGTATAAACACAGAAATAATTTACTCTTCTGGTTTTTAAATTAATCACATAAAAATTTTAATCAGACTTAAAGCCTGATTGTAAATATTAGATATTTATTTCTCATTTAATAAAAACAAATTTTAAAAGATAGCTAGATATATTTTGAAGGCTATAAAAATAATGGGCAAAATAAAATGAGTTAAGTATATACCAAGCGATCGATAGTGGCTAGATAGGTCCACAAGAACATCCCTAAAGGAATAGGTATAATCTCGGCTGAATAAGAGTAAAGGAGAAAATTGTCGGCAAATCCTTAGGATATCGTCCGAAGACGCACAGAATGGCTCCCGCTCGGACGTTTCATCGACCATCTCCCGAGCGGACATCCCCGACGTTGAATGGAAGTCGCGCCGTGGTTAGTCCGGTGAAATGGGCGTCGGGTGAAGACAGTTGACTGAGATGCGACTGGTGATTTCTTGCTTCTTGGAGCCGATCTACGCTCATCTTAGTTTCGTTACAATTTCAATCTACTGTTTGCTTACTTGTTCATTTGAAATCCACAATTAACTTTTATTAAAATCATTAGTAATGTATCGTGGTAGGAAGTGGTTAAAAGCATTCAACTGGGAACTAGAAGGTTTAATGTTCGATTCCGACATACAGCGGAAGACAGGCATGCGCGAATGATGAATTCGAGGTTCTGAATGTCCCTTGTTGTGGGCCGTTAGTAGCTTCCTAGAGGTACTAGTACTCATAAGTCCTCTTTTGGTGACTATCCGAATTAAGGTGGGGTGAGAGAACACAGCATATGGAAAAGCAAGAATTGTAAATTTTCTACTGGTTTTGTAAAATAAGTTTTAAAATACAAAAATGGCGTGCTACAGGCTCTCTCTGTGACCCTCCGATGTTCCACTTCCTCAAAATAAAAAAAAGGTATATGTTTAGATGTTATCTAGATTCTATCCATTCTCCTACCCGTATTTTTACTACTAGGGAGGGGCGTTGCATTTTAGGGTGTAGAGGAATCTTAGGCTTTCAAACTTTAGTACAAAAATAATATAAAAAACTCCCTTTCAACATTCCATGAAAAATTTTCCCTATACAGACGACCGAGGAGAATCCTACCCCCCCCCTCGCCACCTGCATAGGCACCACAGGTTTAGCTTTCGGTTTTAGATTGTAGTAACTAGATATAATACATGAGGTTTTAGGTTCCTCAACAGTGCTTCTTTAACATTTTTTTTTTCTAGGGAAACATAAAACGAGTCACATCACTTCATTCCAAAATTTCGTAACATCCATTTGGTGCACCTTGGTTTCTCCGCCTGGGGTTAGATGCTTCTGTTTGACCCTTCCCAAGCTATGCCTCTGTATTCAGTATATTTAGATTTTTTTAAAGTTTCTACTTTATAAAGTAATTGCATTATAGTAAAAATGATAAATATGATGTTTCTAAATTTCATCATTAATTAGACATCACGATCTTAAAATTCTTTCAACGTGTTCCATCTCAAATACAGTCATATGAAAAAAGTCTGGCAATTTTTCTATTCTGAAAGTCACGTTAATTAACTGTAACTCAAAAACGACATTAGAAGCAAAATAATGTGTCAATTTGCTATGTAGATTAGCTGTTTATAGAACGTGCTTTTAATTAAATTTTATTAGACAGAGAATGCAATTATTAGAATAGTAATTTTCCTTATGGCAGTCATGCTATTGGTATAAATACTATGCGTTTATTACTGTAACAATCTGTGTTAAATAAAGTATTAAAAATGTAAAACTAAAGGAACTTGAAGATATTAGTAATCCTATAAAAATATAAGATGTCAAAAGAATTTGATTTTCAAGTTTTACACAGAAAAATTATGCAATTAATAAATTCCTCAAAAGAATTCAGCCGCCACAAGTACTTCAACTTCATATCTGTGATGTAAATTCAATTTAAACAGTCATTATTTCAAAAAAAAATTGTGTCATATTATCAGTATCGCAGTTACGAAATTTGTAACGAGAGTACAATGTCATAAGCAAAACACTTTCTCAATGTATGAGAATCCAAACAATGCAAAGTGATTGATAATTCTATACGCAAAACAATATCTTTGATATTTTAATAATCTAATAACTCTTTTATTCTTTTATTTTTCAGTATTTTCAGCAAATTTCAATATTGGAAATTTGCTGAAAATTTTCACTCTACTGAAAACAAAAATGCCCCCGACAGTGTTAGAAGAATAAAATTCAAGTTTACCGCATATATCTGTTTAAATTGAGTTAAATTGCATATTTACCAAATATATCTATTTGAATACAGAGTTAAAATGCATATTTACCATTTTCTGTATTTGTATATTAATTGCGTAAATAATCATCTTCAATTTTCGAAGACTGGGAACTTGAGTTTCTGACATATACCCTTTTAGGCTAGATTTTGCAATATTTACCTAATTAAAACTGTATCGTGCTGCATCAGTAAGTCAAATAACGTTTTCGACACTTCCCGTATTTCAGTTTTGTATAATTTTGTAAAATGTATTTCATCTAAAATGACATGTCTACTAAAAGGACACACATGCTAAAAGGGTCCTAATAACTAAGAAGCGTATCGTTGTGAGTACTTTTATACCGGGAATAGTATCAGCCATCGTAAAAAATTAAACTTAACATGTTAATAATAATGAAAAAAACTAGCTCGACACGTATTCATAAGGAATCACGAGATCGTGTAATAGAGCAATTAACTGGATGCATAACACTAGTTCCATTGAATTACATGACAGATTGATAAATAAAATGTACACGTTCGTTGCTAAAACACATTTTCCTGAAACATGACAGCTTTTGATAAATGATTGGTTTGTTCCTCTCTTCACATGTCACTCTCAGGTTTTGTTTCAAAAATCCATACCATGAATATTTTAGAGGTTTTTGTGTGAAAAATCTTGACACTTCCGAATATTGAAAAAAAAGCGACCATAATATATCTATATGCTTTAGGTGAAAAAAAAAGTTTCGATGTATTTTGCAAAATGTATTGGCATAAAAAATTATTTATTGCTACGTGTTCCTAGAAAAAAGATATTTAGTAAAAGCCATAAATTTCAAGGAAAGCCGTGTATGCATTTAGTGTGTAATTACAATCGCTAGTAAAAAAAAGAGTGAAACATTTACATATTTATTCTGGGACTATTTACATTTTTATTCTTACAGGTAGCTGAAATATATATCTTTTAAACTTGTTATCCTGTTTCTTAATAAGCAAAAACGATTACATATACATTGTATAATGCAACTTTATTTTTAACACTGCTTTTTACGCTAGAGTGACGTTATTTTTTTTCTTTTTGTTAAATGAGAGAAACATAATTAATACAATTTTGTGCAATATTTAAATTTCGCTAGAAAGGTCAATTTATTCTTAATAAAATAAGTATTATTTATATTTTTTTTCGATGCGCTGCCTGTGGTAAACTTTTGAATAATAAAGGTTATCGGAAGGGGAGGGGGATCCGAGTATGAGCTCAAAAAATTGAGTTTAAACATCCCAAAGTTTTGAACCCTTTTAACATGGTTATCACTGATGTTTCCCAGTTAGGATCCGTTGTGTTACCCTAAAACTTCAGAAAGGGATTTTTGGAAGCAGTCCAAGTCCATTTTTCAACAGTAGTTAAATGTCACATGAAGATTTCGTCTATCATAAGCTTTGTGATGTCGGAACCTAAAAAACACCCTCCCCCAGCTTCACCTAAGAAAGATGAGGGAATTGGTGCTTAATTGGTACTCAATAGAGGTACTTAAAGCACATTTAATTCTTTGTTAAACCTCACAAAATGCTTCAGCTCCCTGTTTGATAAAAATAGGTGACGTGACAAAAGTGATTTACTATAGATTCTGTAATACTTGACCGAAATACACTTTTGCTACCAGATACTCTGGAAATTAAAATAAAGATGATGATTTTCCTGCCACTTACTACTCTCAAATCCCATTCAGAAAGAGTACATGCGAAATGAGTATATCCAACCTATTGATTTAGAAGTGTGTGCAGAACTTTCAGATTTCCACATATCATCCAACAATTGCCAGGATACTTAATCTTGAAAGCACAAGTACATGATTTTCATAGGTCTCCAGAGTAAAAGGAATGAACAACTGGGAGTGATGCTTTTGTTACGGAAAAGTACAGCTTTTAGTCTTCTGTTGGTAGAGTCGATAAACAGCCTTCAGTTACATTATTTATAATCTATGTTGAATATATCTCCTTTCTGAGCAGTAAACTAATCAAAATAGCATAGATGGTCAGCCACATTGTGACTGCCAAGTAACGTGACTTCACTATGAGTAGTCACCAAGTGACGTGACTGATGGGGACTACTCATGCTTGTGACTATAAAGGTATGTCAGAATGACTGTTCATGTGAGATCTAAATCTTACTCGATTGTTACATATTTTAACCTAAAATATCGCTAATAATAGCGAGAAAACATGATGAAATCTATTTTCTCTTAAAAGCAATATAACAATACAAAGAAAAATTAATTCTTGTATGAAATAAATTTATGCGAATAAAAAGGCTATCATTCGCCTAGAAAATTTATTTTACATGATAAAAAATATGCTTTTTTCATACATCTCTGTAATATTTCTTATTTTAAATTATTTGCATCATCGCATAAAGCCGTACTTATTGTATTTCTGATTGTAAATGCTGTTAACGCGCGTGCAAATATAAATAACTGGCAATATTCAAAGCTTTCATGTAGGAATTTTAATATCCAATTTCGGCACTTTCTAGAGACATGCTTTTTTGTAAACAGCAATAAATAAGCTTTTTATTTCTCCGCAATGGAACAAGAAGTTTTGAACAAAGCTCAATTCTATTCCTTTTTCTTATTAGTTTCTGGGGCACACTCTCCTGACACACTGGAGAAAGACAGAAAAAATAACACTTATTGACTTATTGACAATTTCTGCAGTCACTTCCCGTTAACTCACTCGTTTCTTGTGAAATTTTCTATACTCAAGAGATAAATGCTGAAAAGAATTAGTTACTACTTTTTTACTTAGCGTACGTTAAGGTAGAATCGGTGTGTTGTGTCAATCTGAATGTAAATAAAAAATACTTACTAATCATTCTTAATTATATAGAATGATACGACTTATGCAACCAAAATAAAAAAAATATGTAAAAGTTGATTTGCAATTATTAGTGTAACTAGGAAAGTAATGTCGTTTTTCCGTATGTCAATATTTTGCCTAGAGAAAACTACTGAAGCCAATAATACGAAATTTGCATATACTTTAGTATTTTAACAAAGGTGCTAGATGAGACAGCATTTTCCAAAATTCGTAAACTAGGGTGCAAAAATATTCTTTTCACAAACTTATTTCTAACTCAACAAAAAAGAGATATTCATAAAATTCTTGCTGTACTATATAACATTTACGAATGCTTAAAAATAAATTTCAGTTCATTTGAAATTCGTCCTACAAGGAGGGTAAAATGTCAACATTCCCCCCCCCCCATATTTTTGAAAGAATAAAAATTAAACAAAGTTTATTATAACAAATTTAACAAATTAAAAGCTTTAAAATGTAATAAATATTAATCCTATGATAGGCTCAACTTGTTAGTAAACAAAAACGTGTTGAAATTTTTTTTTTGTTTTAATTAAATAGGAAAAAACGACATTACTTTCAGGTACACCTAATAGAAGTAGGTTAATTTCAAAGAATTAAGAAAAAAAAGAAGAGGACATTTATAAAGAAAATAAAACAAAAAAAATCACCCATTTTCTGATTAAAAAAATTATTTAATATAGAACTAAGTGAATACAAATTACTTAAATGCACTCCCATTTTATACCATATAGTATGCATTTAATCAAAAATGCGTGTAAACGTAAACACAAAATGTAGTTTTTTCGATGTTCGCGTATTTTTTAATTGTGTGTACTTCTCAACGAAAATATGTATTAAATATTTTCCTTATTTCATTCAAACTTGAATAAATCAGTTAAATGTTCGATACTTTAATGCGCCTAATAGCATAAAATTTGAATATATATAGTTAATACAAATAAAGCTACTAGATTTCGATATTTATAAAAGAAAACCCTAGTAGCACAATTAATCCAAAAGACGTTTAAAACACGTTTTTTAACGTCAAAAAACGTGTTTCTAACGTAATTTCAACGTTTTTTGAACTAGTTGGCTACTAGGGAACAGACCTTGATAATATAATTTTAGTAAATCCCATTTGAAGGTGGTTGCAATCTTTAGACTTTATACATAGGAAGACTGCCTGGCAAGACACTTCTTTAAAATTGGTGTCTCCCCGGCCCCCTTCTGTACCCTGCTTGGAGATTATATATTTTATGGATGCCCAACATATTAGTGCTGTTCGTGGAGCTTACTTCTCTGAGCGCTATTGAAAAGCTAGAGGCCGAATGAGATAATTATTTTTTTTTCTTTTGCATTTCTTTTCCTTTGTTCTGTTGTCTTTGAATTTATGCCAAGCCTCTACGTGTCGTAATTTCAATGTTATTCCTGACAATTTTTATTTAATTAGAAATAGATCATGCGCATTTCAAAAGATTATTAATTACGCTCTAAAAAGATTAAACACAGCCCGGATTCTGCAATCAAAAAATAATCCCTATTATTTGTCATAGTTCAAAGAATAAATAGATGTATTATGGTGCCAGGTCGTTTATATTTAAACTGGTGTTAGCTACTTATTTTAAAATATCTGCAGGATTAAGTCGATTATAAAAATGCGCATCTTCATGATGGAGTTTTGTTTAATAGGTTTGTAAAAGCTTCAATTATTTCCGTCTTAATACGGTTTACACATGTATATCTACCACCTAATCTCTTTGTGCAAAAAATACATTTCTTCAGTTAAAAAAAATCTTGGTGAGATTATTTTGTTTAACATTTTCGTAATTAGTATGCCACTACAGTTACTTTATGCAAAGCAATTTGCCGATTTTAAAACCTTTAACATTCTGTTTAATTTTCACCTTACGCTTTCTAAATTGAAAATATTGCATTGCGTAACATCCAAAATGGTCTACGAAACACATTACGCTACTTGTTTGTATTTTATTTTTATTTTATTTTGGTCACAAAAGAAGAGAGTGCTTTTTCTTTCCTCGAAACTCGGTTAGAAGCTTCCTTATATTATGTGAGTTCTTTTGAAGTTGAAAGTATCCATACATTTCCGGAAGAAGTAGGGAAGCAGCTAATGAACTTGGATAACTTTTCTAAATAGTACAAACGACTGTCAGAAGCACTAAAAGGGATATATTTAAGAATTTTCTCTTAAACCGCTTACTTCAAAGCTTAAAGAGTACAATTAAATCCTTATACATTTATTAAAAAAGGAAGTGTTGGTAAATGTTTATTTGTTATAATAAAGGTTTTTTTTTAGCTCAAGAACGTCGTTTCAAACTGAATAGGCTTCTACATTATTGTTAATTAAAATTGTATTTCATTTCTAATACTAAAATTTCTCAAATTTATTTTTCGAATAAGCCAGCCTCAATTCTTTCATTTAACTCAAAAATATCTTCTTTTTAAAGATATTAAATACTCAAAAATTAAATTATCTTTGCATTTGTAGGAAGGTAAGGAATTAGCTTATTAGTCATATAAGTTAATAACTGATCATTTATTATTAGTATTATTTACTATCAGTTATATAACCTTCTCTGTACAATACAAACGACTGTTTGAAGATCTGCAAAGAGTGTACTAATTTATCTCAAACCACTTGCCTTCAATCTTATGCAGCTATTTTGCTATGTTAAAACCTCAAACACATTTATATTAGTTCTTTGAAATTATTCACTTGAAAATTTCAATTTGTTTTCCTTCTCACTTAAATATGTATAGTAAATATGTATAGTTACTTTTGCGCAATGATTTTAAGCTAAAATAAGTTTTATCAATTTATTAATTTTTTAAAAGACACACGGTGTTTCATATGAAGTACTTCAATATCATAATGCTCATTTCCTTTTACTCCCCTAAATATTCTTCGTCCTTATCTGAGTAGCAACTGGCAAATATTTTGGTTATTATATCAAGTATCAAATCTGGTTACGCGAAGTTTCTGGTTGATTCTCTTGACATGAGTTTAAAAGCAGTACGAGAAGGGTAATTATTCAGTCCATAAGAGTGTGGCATACTGGGATTAGTACGTCTCTGGAGTGTATATGTAAGTATATACACATACCAGAATTGTTTTCAATTACTTCGCAAATTCTTCCTTATTACGTACAATCTCAAATACAAGGATAATGTTGGCTAACACGAGTAAAATTTCTCTAACACATAGAGAAATGGTTTCATTAGTCGGCTTTATCTGAAATCAGGTGAAATTTCTTTTTGTGCAAAATATTAATTTAAATATTGTCTAATTTCAGTTTAATCAGGTGATACAATCCAGTCGTTAAAATAATCATTTGTTAAACTTTTTAATATTCAATTATTTTTAAGTTAAAAAATCTACTTAAAATAAATACTTAATGCATTGCAAATATATTTACTGACTGAAATACCCGTTCTTTGTACGGAAGGAAACAGTTATTTTTCCAGCACTCATGAGTGAAATTTATTGAATCGAAACATATTTAAAATATGTGCTGGACTCCAAACGTCACCATTTTCATTAGAACACACAGCGTATTATTGAAAAAGAACATACGTTGTAGTCGCTTTATTCCTGAACTTCTTAGCTTACAGTTTCATGCATGCATCATATACAAAGATACGTATCACGGTAATAAAAGAAGGAACATAGAAAATTAACTTACTGGCTCTTCAAAAATGCTTGGAATATAAAATACTAATCTAGATACTTTAGCGTGCGTGGATCCCTTTTTAGATCCCTAGCAGAGACAATGACGTTTATTGTGAGTGAACAGTTTTAAAAGGTTTAGCCCCGTAGATCATACCTCTCCTTGAATATTAATCCATAGCTTCAGTCTAACAGATAAAATTACTTTTAATATGACAGCGTCTGCAAGAACATAGACAACCAACAAAGGAAAGGCAAAACGTAAAATTTTCTGCATTTGATTTTCTTCAAACGATATTTTGATCTGTGGATCGAATAACTAGTTTTAAGGGGTCTTTTTTTCACCAAAAAATCGTGGCTGATTCAAAATGAGTATTTGCAGAAATATTTTAGTACGGGGCAAAACTTTTTATCAGGGATCCGTAACTTAACGTAACAAAATTGTAACGTTATTCGGCCTTGTAACAAAATAATTCGTTATACAATTTTTATATGTACAAATAACTGCTTGATTTTCGTTATGTATTAGTTACGTTACATTTTGTATTTTATTATCGTAACGTAACAAATCTACAGAACGCAAATGAATACGTTATTGCAATAACGTTATTCAGAATAACGTTATTCAATGGTATACTTATTATAACGTTATTCCGTTTTGTGTTATACTCAGAAACTGAACAAAAAGTAACAGAATGCATTCGGTTACTCATGCTAACGCTTAGTTTATAACGTTAAACTCACTTACCTATTTAATAACGATACAGTATCAATTAGTTTTAGAATATAGCATTTCGCTGAATAACGTTTTAAATACGGTATGAGACCATAACGTTAAAGGAACAGAACGATATTTTCATACCTTTATAGCTACATAACTATATGCAATAATATTGGAACATTTCGTTACAAATTATAACATATTGGTGTCAATATATTTAAATACGGTATAAGATCTAACGGTTCAAATAACTTAAAGATTTCTGATCCGAATCAACGGCTTTTCGGACTGAGAGGAGGGTGTAAGATATGTGTTGCGTGAGAGCCACCCTTACTTATGTTTTGTATGTAGCACACACACGGACATAGGGGCTGTCCAGGTGTGGTGGTTTGTTTTGGTATTGGTTAAAATTTGAGGAAAACTAAAGCCTGAGATGATCGT